>SEYY01024665.1:30000-35000 GCA_009176605.1 Armadillidium nasatum | reverse complement strand
AGCTGAAATGCTAATATAATGAAATAACTACTCTTAAAGGTGTAAGAAAAACGAAATTTATTCATGACTTAGTTCGATGTCGAACTTATTGAAGAAGGATGAAAAAATCAGGGAAATGGACCCTCATCCCTTTTTTTTTTAACTCGAAATAATAAAAATAAATATGCTGAATACTTTCAGCATCTCATTAGAGCCTCCATATTGCAAAAAAGTATCTGATTAATAACATCTGAAGATTATCTTCAGTATTGGGAGAGAGGAAAATATGCAGATGTACGATCATGAAGATAGAAAGAGAGTTGTGAATCTTTAGTTAGAGAAAGGAAATAAAATATGAATAATAAAAAAAAAAAATCAAGAAACTAAAAATTGAGAAGATAATCTAAGTAAATTATAAAAGAAAATTATATTTGTTTATAGTGACATAAAAATATATATAGTCATATATACTCAACGCTCTACACTAAAAACCACAGTTGCAATTGTCTTTTATATTAAAGATTTTATTCCAGCAATTACAGGGCTGGGATTATGCTAAACATTAAGTCGAAACCTTCTTTCAGGTGTCTAAAAATTCTTATCAATGAAAAGAAGAAAAAAATTCTGTCGAAAGTGAAGTAGTTGCCCTCAAGGTTTAATTCCCCTGACTCGCGGCTGAAACGAAGCTCCTCAGAGCATCTCTTCGTCGCTAAGGCCAGATGCCAGAGTGCTCCAATGCATTTTTACCGACTCTCTCTTAGTTTGAATAGTAACCGTTGTTCCTAGGCCTATCGAGCTTACGAGGGCATCTCACGTTTAAAAATTAACATATCTCATTAACTCATGTCTGAAGATGTACTCACTAGTCTTACTTCGGGAGAAACTCAATTTAAGGAACAAAACGTGCCAAGAGAATTTAAAACAAAAAAAAAACAAAAAAAAAAACAAAAAAAAAAACTTTTTTTCAATAGTTTTTTATTTCTCTGTATTAAACATGTTGAGATAAGAAATGATTATTTCAAAATATTATTATTATTATTATTTACTCATTCCAAAATACATACCTCCAAACTTAAAATATCGGGACATGTCTACAACTGATTTGGGGTAAGTTTTACCTCTTTCCTCTTGTTTGTGTATGTGAGTATGTGCATGTATGTACATGTGTATGTTCATGTATATAGCATTCATCCTCCTGAGGCATTATAGAATATTTATTTCCATGACGGGATGTATATTTGTAGTCATTCGAGTATGTATTCCTGTAAGTAAGTATGCATACATGTACGTATGTATGTACGTATGTGTGTATGCATTCACGAATAGCTGTATGTGTGGCAACGGTTCGCGCGTGACAGCCTTCTCGTGTTTGTGTTCAGCGAAGTCTCACTAAGCACTTCAATTACAGCAGAACTCTTAACCGCAACACCGATGCTAACATCTTAAATTATTACCAGTTTTTAAAGCTTTTTTTCGTCGATTACTTTTTATTATTATTATTATTATTATTTTTATTATTATTATTATTATTATTATTATTATTATTATTATTATTATTATTATTATTATTATTATTCTCCTGTATAATAGCTTTTCTTTTTCTGTATATATATATATATATATATATATATATATATATATATATATATATATATATATATATATATATATATATATATATATATATATATATATATATATATATATATATATATATATATATATATATTGCTTAATTCTTTTTACTTTTCGTGGAATCATAGGGTTGCCTTCAATTATGGTTCACAATCTTGTTTAACTGGCCTCAACTGCCTTGATCTCCATTTATTTTTATCACATTTTCTCCATATCTTCCATTAAATATCTTCACGTCACAGCTGGTCTTCTTCTTCTTATCCAACCTTGCGAAATCCTGTCCAGGTCAACCCACGTCTGATTGCCCTAAAGTCTCCTTAAAATCTGTTCCACCCATTCCTAACACCAATTCTCTACATGCTGCTTGGTTCTGTTTCGCACAATTTCATATGGAATGTACTCTGGTCATCTCACTCTTTAAATTATCTTCAAAAACACCTGCACTTTACTTAGTATTTCTGCTTTCATCTTCCAAGACTCATGTTCATATAATTTCAAGGATTTTTAACATAACTTTTCAGAACTTTGTCTTCATTTACGTTATTCATTTAGGTCAGCATCTGGTATTTTCCATATATTTCAGTTGTTCCCTTTCCCACTCAAATTAAGAGACTCTCCTGCCCTCTATATTTATTATTTTGCTATTTCTTTCATTTGATTTAATTAAAGCCCAATTTCTTTGCTCTTACACCAGACATTCACGCTTCCTCTTCAAGTCCTCTTTCCTATATGCCAGTAGGCATCCCATTCTCATTTTATACGTGGCCCTCGTCTATCACCTTCAAGTAAGTGGTAATAAATAGTTCTATCAGCATACGCCTGTATTTAATTCAAAGCTTCCCTTAGATCAAAATCATGTTTACCTTTACTTTTATATTATATATTATCTATACGATTCTCTTACAATTCCAAAGATTTTTTCCCGTAATTCTTATTTCTCAGAACTTTCAACTTTGCTTCACTTTCACATTGAAGAATGAGTGTCTTCATTCTTCAGATCCACAAAAGTCATATGGGTCATAGATTTTCTTTTAGTAAGTACTCTGCTCCATAAATATTCTCAGGATATTAGTCTGGTCTACACACGATCTTCCTTCTCTGAAGAAGATATAATGCAGAAGAGTTATATCATTCTGCTATAATAATTCGCTATAAAATTAGATTTTCTTTGATCTCGATCTTAGCAATATGATTTCTTAAAGTTCGTTCTCTCTAGTTGTTGCTTAGAGGTTTTCTTCCACTTTTGGGCTCCTTTAAATAGGCCTTGTTTTCTACAAACGTTTCACGGTTGCACAATACATGTAGAGCAATTCTCGAAAAATTAATAATTAGTTTTCTTTTGTGAAGGCACGCAGTAGAAGTACAATCAAACAACATAATGTTTCCGTCTGTGCCTTCATTTTAGACATTTAGTTATAAAACACCTAGGCCTAACAAAAATGAATCCCAGACTAATACATTCTTTGAAACAAAAGCGTTCTCCTCCCAGCTTGTCTAAGACACACGTAATGCATTATGAAGCCTATAACTATCTCTTGCTTTCTATAATAAATTAATAACGCACAACTCATTCTTCTTCGAAATTCAATGAATATATAAATACTGTAATAAGCTTTCTTCCAAGCATATCTAATGCATTTCTTTATTTATTAGACTAAAGTTATAATATATATATATATATATATATATATATATATATATATATATATATATATATATATATATATATATATATATATATATATATATATATATATATATATATATATATATATATATTATATTTTTATATCAGTTTTAGTTCTCACAATCTTTCCTTATATATACATAACATCTCAAAGTCTGAGAAAAAATAAATAATAATAATAAATAAAAAATAAAAAAAAATAAAAATAAAAAACTAAAAAAAAACTGCAAGGAAATAGAAAATAATTTTTAATGAAGGTAATACTTTTGAACCAGTAATAAATAATAATAATAGTAAAAAAAACTATTAAATAAATATAAGTAAAAAAAAAAAAAAAAAAAAAAAAAAAAAAAAAACAGTGAAGGAAAGAAAGTAAAAATTTATAATTTATAGCTTATAATTATATAACATATAATTATTATTCGTTCTGGTCGATTACCTCTTTAGTCTACGTCTACGTTTTCAGACTCAAGTAACTCTCTTGTTTTCTTGTCAAGTAACTCGACCAATTTTCTTGTCAAGTAATTCTTTTGCTTTCTTGTCAAGTAGCTCTCTTGTTTTTTTTTTATCAAGTGACTCTCTTGTTTTCTTATCAAGTAACTCTCTTGTTTTCCTGTCAAGTAACTCTCTTGTTTTACTGTCAAGTAACTCTCTTGTTTTACTGTCAAGTAACTCTCTTGTTTTCTTGTCAAGTAACTCTCTTGCTTTCCTGTCAAGTAACTCTCTTGTTTTCCTGTCAAGTAACTCTCTTGTTTTCTTGTAAAGTAACTCGACCAATTTTTTATTTTCATACGAAAATATTCTTAATATTTATAAGGAAAATGAATATTTAAATAATTACTAAGCAATCAGTATCTGCTTCAGTTTAATATTAAAAAAAATTATGTAGTGAAACTCAGACTTAATTCAGTTAAACAAAAGTAGTCGTGAGACTAAATGTGTTACTGACACATAAATAACACAAATTATTTAGCGTTATTTCCACACACACACATACACCCACATGAAAAATTAAAAATAATATGACTATGATATAAGATTAAAATAAAAAATAATGCTTAAATGCTATGAGTTATTTTGTGTTAAAAACAAATTAATTATCGACAAAATAAGCTCTTGAAAACGTATAAAACTTTGATGTTATAGTTTCTAGTCTATATTTGTTCTAATTTACACAAATGCATAGCATGCGAACATATATCTAAGGGAAGTCCCGTCCCCGTACCAGCCGACCCGTGATTGGTACAAAAGTAATAAAATATTACTAATTATATATATATATATATATATATATATATATATATATATATATATATATATATATATATATATATATATATATATATATATATATATATATATATATATATATATATATATATATATATATATATATATATATATATATATATATATATATATATATATATATATATATATATATATATATATATATATATATATATATATATATATATATATATATATTCTTTATTTTTAGATAAAAATAAACTTTAAGTGAAAGTGGTCCCAAAATTTGTACTCTCCAACTGAATGGGGAAATCATTTAGAATACGAAAGAGGCTGATAAAGGAATAATCGAGAGAGAGAGAGAGAGAGAGAGAGAGAGAGAGAGAGAGAGAGAGAGAGAGAGAGAGAGAGAGAGAGAGAGAGAGAGAGAGAGAGAGAGAGAGAGAGA
>SEYY01024665.1:15000-22500 GCA_009176605.1 Armadillidium nasatum | reverse complement strand
TACTAAATTAATGGAAGAATAATCAACTTTATTGAGAAAGAAATATCAGCATAGAAAATCTGTATGAAATTCCCATATGAAAAGGAATTTTGAAATTACAGGAAATTAAGGTAAAAAGGGGAATCTTTCAAGGTGACACTATGTCCCCTCTACTGTTTGTACTAGCACTGAATCCCCTAAGAAATATTATAAACAACTTAAGAAATGGATATAGGTTCAACTCAGGTAATGAAAAAACCTAAACATATCTCACACTTCTTTTATATGGACGATATAAAACTATTTTCTCCAGACAGATCAAAGACTGAAAGACAAATTGAAGTGCTGAAGAATTTCTTAGATGATATCAGAATGGAATTTGGGCTTAAGAAATGAGCTTTGTGCTATTAAAGAAGGGAGAAGAGCGAGTGCCAAAAACATTATAATTAATGACGATGTGATAAAAGAATTAGAACTAGAAAATACACACAAATAATTAGTCATTGAGAGATCAGACAGAATAGAGAACGAAATTATAAAGAACAGGATAAGGAAAGAAATCCTGGACAGATTGAAAGCAATTCTAAAAACAATCAAAATGCCAAAACAAAATTGAGGCTGTCAAGGTACTTCTATACCAGTAATAAGATACGAATTCGGAATTATTGATTGATTTCAATATGAGATTAATGAATTAGATATAAGAACAAGAAAATTACTACATGCAAACAAACTTATATACAAAAATCAGTGTACGGGTAGAATGTACATGACTAGAAATGAAGGGGGGTATGGCGGTACCGCTTGTAGATGAAATTCACAAGAAGGAAATAATGGAATTAGGTGAATAAAAAGGAAAAGATACAAAATATATAAATTGTGTAAAAGAGGACGAAGAGTGAAAGCAACAACAACAACATCTATTCTAAAGAGAGTGAATGACTATTATAATGAATGTATGATTGAAACAGATGAAGAAATGCATACAGAAGATACAGAATTAAATGATAAAATTTAACAAATAATGGAAATACATAAAACAAAAGAGTAAAAAGCTAAGGAAACAGAATGAGGAAGCTACAAACATGCAAGAAAATATAAAGAAGTCCTTGACAGTTTATACCAATAAGGAAAAATCAGTAGAATTAATATTAAAGGGATATTTGTTTGAAAAGGAAAGATTAATAATAACGGCCCAAGACAGTGGACCCAGAACAAATTGGTTTAAAAAACAGAATTGTAGTGATAAATGCAGGGTGTGTGAAGTATATAGGGGAGGAGTTTGTTCTATAAATATTATCTGGTTGTGAATCTACTTCACAGACAAGTGTATACAGAAAGACACAATGCCATTTTCAAGCTCATTCACTACAGATTGTGCAAAAAATAGCGTCAGATAACTACAACAGCTTCTCCCCACCGTCAATAGAAAACAACGAACAAACCCAGATCCTCTATGACTACCCAATTTCAACTGACAGTAGTATCCCTTGCAATAATAGACCAGATATTGTTTTAACAGATAAAACCAATAATAAATGTTTTGTAATCGGTCGGTGTCCCATAAGATGAAAAGGTATCAATGTACGAATTACAAAAAGAAATAAAATATCAACAGTTAAACACAAGATTAGACGATTGTGGGATGTAGAGGAAGCGTTAGTGATACCGATAGTAGTAGAGAGACTACCAATTCAAATAAACACAATGGAATTAAGCCAGAAAGTGGTTAGGAAAAGCCTAAGTATATTAAGATTAGTATTAAGCATTAAGCATGTGATGCAGACATGTAATGGATGTCAGCCCATGACCCCAAGGCTGGGGGATGCATGACACATCCCCCCAAAAAAAGAAAAATACCCTCTAAGGAGAGATTTAAAAAAAAAATCTTGGTAGAGAGATAGAGGGAATGAGGAAGACAGAGAGAAGAGAAAGGATATATAGTGTATGTGTGTGTGATTAGGCTGGTACATGTGTGCAAATGTGTATGTGCATGCATGCATTTAAATGATTAAGTCTACATACATAGATTTAATGGATTTTAATGTCGTTATTAACATGCTCACAACGATGTTTTAACACCCATAAAAACATTTTACTTTTCTTCTCTTCATTTTACGCTAATATTAACGAGGGATGAAGTACACACACACACACACACACACACACACACACACACACACACATATATATATATACGTATATATATATATATATATATATATATATATATATATATATATATATATATATATATATATATATATATATATATATATATATATATATATATATATATATATATATATATATATATATATACGGTTATATATATGCCTATTTACTTTACGTTACTACTACTCCTACTATTACTACTACTACTAATAATAATAATTTAGATTTAAAATATAATTGTATTTCAGAATGAAGCATCACTAACATATTCATTATTATTATTATTATTATTATTATTATTATTATTATTATTATTATTATTATTATTATTATTATTATTATTATTATTATTATTATTATTATTATTATTACTATCATTATTATTTTATTATTATTATTATGAATATTATTCTTATTAATATTATTAGTATTATTATTGTTATTATTATTATTGTTGTCAATATTATTATTATTATTATTATTATTATTATTATTATTATTATTATTATTATTATTATTATTATTATTATTATTATTATTATTACTATTATTGCTATCATCATCATCATTATTATTATTATTATATTTATCATTATTATTATTACCATTATTTTTAAAATTCATAAAATGTTTATTAAAATCGTGACTACTCTTTAACGTTAAATAAAATAAATTCTTACAAAACTAAATTCATATAAATCATTTCTAAAAAATAATTTTACTTAATTAAATATTTTTTATTTTTCATTTTATTTTTAAATTTTTTTATTTTTCATTTTATTTTTAAATACTTTTTATTTTTTATTTTATATTTAAATATTTAAAAAAAAAAAAAAAAAAAAAAAAAAAAAAAAAAAAAAAAAAAAAAAAAAAAAAAAAAAAAAAAAAAAAAAAATTAAAAATAAATAAATAAATAAATAAATGAAAATAAATAAAATATTAAAAATAAATAAATATAAAAATTTATTCTCTTCAAATTACAAGATTTAATTAATTAATTATTATTAATTGCAACGCAGTAAACGTTGATTTTTTTATATTAAAATTAATTTTACTTTTAAATGCGTGATTAGGGAATTATTATTATTATTATATTATTATTATTATTATTATTATTATTATTATTATTATTATTATTATTATATTATTATTATTATTATTATTATTATTATATTATTATTATTATTATTTATATTATTATTATTATTATTATTATTATTATTATTATTATTATTATTATTATTATTATTATTATTATTATTATTATTATTATTATTATTATTATTATTATTATTATTGTTATTATTATTATTGTTATTTTCATTGTTAATATTATTATTATTGTTATTGTTATTATTATTATTTCCATAATTATTTTTATTACTATTATTTCATTATTATTATTATTATTATTATTATTATTATTATTATTATTATTATTATTATTATTATTATTTATTATTTATTATTATTATTATTATTATTATTTATTATTATTATTATTATTATTATTATTATTATTATTATTATTATTATTATTATTATTATTATTATTATTATTATTATTATTATTATTATTATTATTATTATTATTATTATTATTATTATTATTATTATTATTATTATTATTATTATTATTATTATTATTATTATTATTATTATTATTATTATTATTATTATTACTTTATTACCACTATTAACATTATTATTAATATTATGATAATAATAATAGTAATTATTATTTTTATTACTTTATTAGAATGTATAAAAGTGAAATAAAAATATTTGGTAAACTTTACCTCATCAACAGAAAGAACATTTATTCTCTTTAGAATCTCTTCCCCTTTCACTCACATCATCTTTGCACATAGAAAAAGTTTCAATTATGCTTATAATAATAATAATATAATAATAATAATAATAATAATAATAATAATAATAATAATAATAATAATAATAATAATAATAATAATAATAATAATAATAATAATAATAATAAAATTAATTATATAAGTAATAATAACGATAATAATAATAGTAGTAGTAGCAATAATAATAATAATAATAATAATAATAATAATAATAATAATAATAATAATAATAATAATAATAATAATAATAATAATAATAATAGATATTAATCATCCGCGACACTTTTGAGGTCGTAAATATATAAATATTTTAATGTATTAATATATATAATAAATTTAAATGTTTTAACTAATTACTGAGCATCATTGATTTTTTTACCTTTGATGAGCTTGTGGAGTACTAAGTATTAATTGAAATAATATTATCAAGTATTATTTAATGTAAAAATTAATAATTATTATTGAAAAGAAATAATATTGTTAAGAATTATCTTTTTTTTGAGATATACATTACTTCAAAAATGTCCCAACGAAAAAGTGACAAAAATGTTAGAAGGAATTTTTTTCCTTATTAGGAAAATAAATTGAAGTTTCTTTTTTTTTTTTGGTAATATGAATTTTCTGTGTTGAAAATACTGTTGTAACATTACTGAAATTTTGTTATAACATTCTTTGGATATATATATATATATATATATATATATATATATATATATATATATATATATATATATATATATATATATATATATATATATATATATATATATATATATATATATATATATATATATATATATATATATATATATATATATATATATATATATATATATATATATATATATATATATATATATATTATATATATTATATTATATAGTATATATATATATATATATATATATATATATATATATATATATATATATATATATATATATATATATATATATATATATATATATATATATATATATATATATATATATATATATATATATATATATATATATATATATGTTGTGTGTGTGTGTGTGTGTATGTGTATGTGTATGTATATATGTATGTACATACCACATTTAAGGTAAACTGAGAATGGCATGACTGGTTTTCTTTGGTTTTGGTCTGTGTTGGTTTAGTGAGTCTGATTTAAGATTTAGATTTTAGATTTGATACAAAATGTCCTTCGAAATGTGGCCTGCGTGTAGCCCACCTTGTCTTTTATTTACTTACTCTGCCGACCTCTCTCTACATGCTTATCGCATTCTTATCTCAGAAGCGTCATACATTAGATAAAGGAAAATTTTTAGGAAAAGAAATAAGATAATAAACTTAAATGTTAATGAACTTTTTTTTTTTCCAGTAATTATTTTGTTATAAAATATTAATTATTATTATTATTATTATTATTATTATTATTATTATTATTATTATTATTATTATTATTATTATTTTTATTATTATTATTATTTTTCTTCTTATTATTATTATTATTTTTAGTTCTTTAAAAATATTATTGTGTTGCATAATCTTTGAAAAGGCATATATTAATTACTATTATTTCATTATTACTTCATTACTATTTCATTATTAATAATAATTCATAAATATGATTCTTATAACTTTTAATTGCAACATTCTTAACTGAAAAGTAACGCTATTTCTTTTTGATACAGAAAACGTTGTAACATATTTTAATTCGAACCTTATTTTACTGCCAATATTTGTTTTAGTGAACAGCAATCAACATTCTGTAGCAGCGTTTCCTAACTGGGGGTCCATGTGGACCCCCAGGGGACTATAGAAGCTTGGATTTTATTAATTATTACATTTTAGCAACCTTCAAATAAATATTTAATTTATGAATATTACATATGAGATATGGGAGGTTCACATATGTAAAGTTAGGACTCAGGGAGTCCACATGGATTCACATACGTAAAGCTAAGACTCAGGAGATCCTCATGGGTTCACATGCGTAAAGTTAGGACTCAGGGGGTCCACATACGTAACGTTAGGACTCAGGGGGTTCACATGGGGTTCACATACGTAAAGTTAGGACTCAGGGGATCCGTCATGGGACTCAGGGGGTCCACATACGTAACGTTAGGACTCAGGGGGTTCACATGGGGTCCACATACGTAAAGTTAGGACTCAGGGGATCCTCATGGGTTCACATGCGTAAAGTTAGGACTCAGGGGGTCCACATACGTAACGTTAGGACTTAGGTTCACAACGTAAATCAGGGTCACAGGTTCACATCAGGGGTCTCATGGGTCACATGCGTAAAGTTAGGACTCAGGGGGTCCACATACGTAAAGTTAGGACTCAGGGGTTCACATACGTAAAGTTAGGACTCAGGGGGTCCACATACGTAAAGTTAGGACACTCAGGGGTTCATACATAAAGTTAGGACTCAGGGGGTCCACATACGTAAAGTTAGGACTCAGGGGGTCCACATACGTAAAGTTAGGACTCAGGGGGTTCACATACGTAAAGTTAGGACTCAGGGGGTCCACATACGTAAAGTTAGGACTCAGGGGGTTCACATGGGGTTCACATACGTAAAGTTAGGACTCAGGGGGATCCACATACGTAAAGTTAGGACTCAGTACAGGGTCCACATACGTAAAGTTAGGACTCAGGGGGTCCACATACGTAACGTTAGGACTCAGGGGGTTCACATGGGGTTCACATACGTAAAGTTAGGACTCAGGGGATCCTCATGGGTTCACATGCGTAAAGTTAGGACTCAGGGGGTCCACATACGTAACGTTAGGACTCAGGGGGTTCACATGGGGTCCACATACGTAAAGTTAGGACTCAGGGGTCCTCATGGGTTCACATACGTAAAGTTAGGACTCAGGGGGTCCACATACGTAAAGTTAGGACTCAGGGGGTTCACATGGGGTTCACATACGTAAAGTTAGGACTCAGGGGATCCTCATGGGTTCACATGCGTAAAGTTAGGACTCAGGGGGTCCACATACGTAACGTTAGGACTCAGGGGGTTCACATGGGGTTCACATACGTAAAGTTAGGACTCAGGGGATCCTCATGGGTTCACATGCGTAAAGTTAGGACTCAGGGGGTCCACATACGTAACGTTAGGACTCAGGGGATTCTCATGGGTTCACATGCGTAAAATTAGGACTCAAGGGGTCCACATACGTAAAGTTAGGACTCAGGGGGTCAACATGGAGGTTCACATATGTAAAGGTAAGATTCATTGGATCCACAAGCCAAAAAATGGTTAGAAAGTCCTGTTCTATAGTATTCCGATCGAATATTAGAACCAGAGATTAGTAAAAAGGCGAAGGTAGTTTATAACAAAGTCTTTATTCCTAAATCATTCTTTTTTCATTCAAATGATAATTAAATTAAAACAATAATACCGTAATTCATTATTAAAAACATTATTTTATTATATAAAAAGTATCAAATGCAAAGTAAGCAAATATTAAAGTAAAAA
>SEYY01024665.1:0-5000 GCA_009176605.1 Armadillidium nasatum | reverse complement strand
CAGAACTCTTTCCAAGGGTTATTTTAACATGCAAAACCCAGGACTTATTCATAGTGTTACTTAATAGTGAAAATTTGGAAACTATATTTTCAAAAGTTCTGGTCAGTTTAAAGTTATTTTGTGCCACAATATTTCTAATAAAATTTTCAAATACATTGGTTTTATTTATAAATACATTTTTATCTACGTGCTAATAATTGAAAATGGAATATCTAGGTTAATGTACAGTATTTATTTTACAGCAAAATGTTGGTGGCCTTTTTTTCTGTAAAATAAAACTAAATAAATGATATGCAAATTCCGTAAACTAATTTTGTCATTTAGAAAACAGAGTATTTTTCAACTCATTTGAAGGAAAGGACGAAGGAGAGTTAGTCACATTCTCTCTCTCTCTCTCTCTCTCTCTCTCTCTCTCTCTCTCTCTCTCTCTCTCTCTCTCTCTCTCTCTCTCTCTCTCTCTCTCTCTCTCTCTCTCTCTCTCTCTCTCTCTCTCTGTCTCTTCATGTTTTAATCTATCTAAATGATTCAGTT
The DNA here is from genome assembly GCA_009176605.1 of Armadillidium nasatum. Lineage (NCBI taxonomy): Eukaryota > Metazoa > Arthropoda > Malacostraca > Isopoda > Armadillidiidae > Armadillidium > Armadillidium nasatum. The sequence goes on along the minus strand of SEYY01024665.1, from coordinate 4,469 downwards.
TGATAATAAGAGGGTAATAATACGGATTAAACACCCCAGAGGGAGTGCTTCATTTTATGCAAATCAAGAAACCAGAAAAAATATAGTAAAAAATTGTCATCAAAAGACTATTATTCTCTTAAAGAAATGTTTGATAAAAATTGCATCATAATACTATATATATATATATATATATATATATATATATATATATATATATATATATATATATATATATATATATATATATATATATATATATATATATATATATATATATATATATATATATATATATATATATATATATATGTCAATTCTGGTATTTATTTTCTGTGTTGTTTATGTATTTGCATAATTTGTTAATAAAATAAAAGATTGTGTTTTAATCAACAATGAAGAGGTATTCTTAAGAGTCATGCTTAAAAACTTCAATAAAATTTTTTAGTTTCGCAATTTTCTTAAGAAAACAAAAAACTATATATATATATATATATATATATATATATATATATATATATATATATATATATATATATATATATATATATATATATATATATATATATATATATATATATATATATATATATATATATATATATTAGAAATAAAATGGTTATGGATGAAATAACGTGAGAAAGAAATAGGAAAAGATAATAAAAAGAATATTAAAAATGAAAATAATTAAGGAAAAGAATTGAGACAAAAGAAGAAGAGAGAGAAGAGAGAGAGAGAGAGAGAGAGAGAGAGAGAGAGAGAGAGAGAGAGAGAGAGAGAGAGAGAGAGAGAGAGAGAGAGGAAATGGAGAAATGGAAAGAGTGGAGTAAGAAAGGAAAATATGAAGATGGATAGAGATAGATAGACAGATAAATAGAGAGAGCTATAGATAGACAGAAGGAAGGAGAGGAAATGGTTTGAGTTCAAACGTGAATATGAGAGAGATAGAGAGAGAAAGTAAATAGAATATGAAGAGGGGAAGAGAGAGAGAGAGAGAAGAGTGAGGGGAGTGAAAAGAGAGAGAGAGAGAGAGAGAGAGAGAGAGAGAGAGAGAGAGAGAGAGAAGAGTGAGGGGAGTGAAAAGAGAGAAAGAACTGGGTTAATGCCCTCATTTTTCCCTTTCAAGATAAGTAGCTGCTCATTTTCCCTCGGCATATAACTTTTGCAGAAAAGAGAGTAAATAAAAATGGGTAAAGAAAGAGGGAAAAATAAGTTTGGTCCTGAGGGGAAATGGGATTCCACTCCGACTTGAGGAATTTGATAAAGGAAATTATAAATCTATAGTCAAGGGAAATAAACATTAAGTCGAGGCGGCTTGAGACGTCCCTTTTTTGTCAGGAGGATTTTAATGTCATCTTTAAAGTTTTTTCTTTGAAGAAAGACATCGCTCTAAGCCACTTATCATCTTTTATAATAACTTTCCATTACATATATGCACACACACACACACACACAACTATATATATATATATATATATATATATATATATATATATATATATATATATATATATATATATATATATATATATATATATATATATATATATATATAATATATATATATATATATATATATATATATATATATATATATATATATATATATATATATATATATATATATATATATATATATATATATATATATATATATATATATATATATATATATATATATATATAATATATATATAATATATATATATATATATATATATATATCCTCCTGTGGGCAAAGACCGGAGGCCTACAAACTTCCACCGGTGCTGGAAAATCCTCTCTTGACCGAAGGAGGCCAACATTTCCAGATATACGGTGTTTGAAAGTATATAAGTTAAAGGAAGTTGGAAAACAGAAAAAGGGGGTGTATTCCAGACTTTTCCAGTAGAATATATGTAAGATTGAGCATAGCTGTTAAGTCTGGGGTCAGAGAGTTGGACAGAGAAAGGATGAGACTGTGTAGAAAGGCGCGTCTCAGGATCTCTTCTCAATGGAGGAGGTATGCGACGAGAGGGTTCTGCAGAGCAGTGTCCGTTGTAATAGCAATAGCAAAGAGAGAGTGACGCAACAATTCAACGGGCAAAAAGAGATTGGAGAGAGTTAGTAAGAGCAGGAGAGTTGATGAGACGAAAAGCCCTAGACTCCACCTTACTCAAGGAGAGCTGTATGAGTGGAACCACCCCAGATGTACGAAGCATACTCCATACAGAGGCGAACAGCACCCTTATAGAAAGCAAGCAACTGAGGTGACATGAAGTAATTCTGAAGTTGCCCCGAACACCCAACCTCTTAGAAGTTGTTTAAAAAGAGAAGTAATATGATCTTTCCAAGAAAGATCACGAGAAAGGATACGCCAAGAATATTAAGAACAAATGAAAGTTTGAGTTGTGTGTTTTCGAAGAAGACATCATAGATGTGTGGAAGATTGTGTCGGGTAGAGAGATGAAGGAACTGAATTTTTGAGGCATTGAAAATAACCATGTTTTCTCTGCCCCAATTTGAAATACGTGAAAGATCAGAGGTTAGTTGTTCCAATGCTATCCTTCTTCGTATCTATCAACTGCTGTTGGGAGGGACGTCTTTCAAAGTGAAAGGAGTAATGAAGTATGGAGTCATCGGCATAGGAGTGGATAGGAGATGAGGTAATAAAGAGAAGGTCATTAATTAAAAATAGAAAAAGTGTTGGGGATAGGACAGAACCCTGAGGAACACCACTATTATTAGATTTAAAGAAAACGGTGGTTGTCTACAACAGCTGCTATAGAACGACCAGAAAGGAAATTAGAGAGAAGATCACAGAGAGAACGAGAAATACCGAAAGAGGGAAGTTTAGAAATCAAAGCTTTGTTCCAGACTCTATTGAAGGCTTTCGATATGTCCACTGTGACAGCAAAGGATTCACCGAAATGCCGAAGAGCAGAGGACCAAGAGTCAGAGAGAAGGAAAGAAGATCACCAGTAGAGCGTTTCTTACGAAAGCCATACTGGTTTCCAAATCTTCCTGTTAAGGATAGATTCGAAAACTTTAGAGAGAACGGAAGTTAAAGAAATGGGACGGTAGTTGGAGAGTTGAGAGGGGTTCCCCTTCTTCGGCACAAGTTGAATGAGCGCATGTTTCCAGCAAGAAGAGAAGGTTGAAGTAGAGAGACAAAGACGAAATATTTTACTCAAGGCAGGGTGCAAGCTCTGAAGCACAAGTTTTGAGAACCACAGGAGGAATGCCATCGGGACCATACGCCTTCTTAGTATTAAGCTCAGATAGAGCAGAAATGACATCTTTAGAAGAAATTCTAATTTTAGGCATAAATGAGTTGGAAGAGGTTGAATGAGGTATATATATATATATATATATATATATATATATATATATATATATATATATATATATATATATATATATATATATATATATATATATATATATATATATATATATATATATATATATATATATATATATATATATATATATATATATATATATATATATAAAAAATAAAATTTAAATAATCAAATAAATATTGCAAAAGAGAAAACAGATGAACAAACGAACGAACGAAAAAAAAAAAAACTTACGAGCTCAAAGAAAAAGTAGAAAAAGAAAAAAATAATAAACAAATAAATGAATAAAAAGAAATTCAGTGAATAAAAACAAGCAAAACTGCTGAATGTAAAACTAGGACAGAAAGAAAAACTGAAAAGCAAAAGAATAAAAAAAAAAAAAAATTAAATAAATATGCAAAATAAATAATAAAAAAATAAATAAAGAAGAAAGACAAACATTTTGAGTAAAGAAAAACTCTTCTATCCAAGATGCAAATTTCGAAGCCACTTTTGATGCATCTAAACGCGATCTTTCTTATATTTATTCTTAATGGGCTTTTCTTTGTTTAAAGAACTCTTATCACTTAAGCGTTTCTCTTGTCTTATCCAAGAGTCCTTCCACACACACACACACACACACACAACACACACACACACACACACACACACTCACACACACACACACACACACACACACACACACACACACACACACACACACACACACACACAAACACACTTACAAACACACACACATGTACACAAATGCACACACACACAAACACCTAAACACAAACAAATACATAAACATAGAAACACACACACACACACACATATATATATATATATATATATATATATATATATATATATATATATATATATATATATATATATATATATATATATATATATATATATATTATATCCTTGTTTAAAAGATGTTTCTCAAGTATTTTGATTCTTTATTTTTGAACGTTTTTAATTATGTTAGATTAGGCTACGTTTGGTTACAATTAAATTTGATTAAGTTAGGTTAGGTTAGGTAAAGTTGACACGTTAAAAAGGAAGTAAGAGTCTAAACAAGGTATATATATATATATATATATATATATATATATATATATATATATATATATATATATATATATATATATATATATA
>SEYY01024664.1:5000-12500 GCA_009176605.1 Armadillidium nasatum | reverse complement strand
ACTACTAAACTTACTCTATACTCCTGCGAACATATCTTAAACAGATTGAACTGGAAATGAAATATGTATAGAAGACAAGAAAGTAACGCGATTCGAATGGAGAACGAATAAGCCATTGGACAATCAAGAAATTGATCAAAATGTCTTGATACGATCCATCTCGAGTGCAACAAAGTCAGTGTAACACTACAAGTAAACATCTCTTGTTATCAGTTAAAATATTTACACACTTCTTCGAAACAACGGAGACCTACTTTAATCAGTAGCAAAGGTATGATGTCTCACGAGGATATAAAGCACAGTCTCCTACAGAAAAGTATATATTGAGAAACTCTCCTAGTTCGAATTTCCACATACTCCTCATCCTCCACACCTTTCTCCAATTGATCAAAAACAAACTTCCGGAGAACTGGCCCTTAGAAAACATGATGAAGTGAAAACTACAATTTCTGAATCCTTTTCTGTTAAACAAAATGAATTTTCATTGAATATATCATATATTGCCATACATATTAAAGCTTGCGAAAATTGACAGAGTTCTTGACAATGATGAGGACTGTTACTGAATCAATTATTTTCAAAATATGAAAATCTCATATTATATATAATATATATATATATATATATATATATATATATAATATATATATATATATATATATATATATATATATATATATATATATATTATATATATGATTGCATTTTTTTTTTTTTTTTTTTTTTTTTTTTTTTTTTTTTTTTTTTTATATATTATATATTATATTATATATTATATATATATATATATATATATTATATATATATATATATATATATATATATATATATTATATATATATAATATATATAATATATATATATATATATATATATATATATATATATATATATATATATATATATATATATATATATATATATATATATAATATATATATATATATATATATATATATATATAAATATATATATATATATATAATCCGTAGCTATATCGAAAATCATACTAGAATTTAAAAAATAAATTTTAACCCCAATCGATTAAAGTATAATAATTTTTATTTAATTTTCATTTAATTTTTTTTTTTTTAAGCACTTCTTTCTACGTCAATCTTCTATTAATTTCCATTTTCAAATTAAGAAAATTAATTATAATTTCTACTAATTTAAAAAAAAAAAAAAATTTTTTTACCCAAAGAAAAAAAGATTTAAATTTAAAAAAAAAAATAATCAGAAATTTACTTTGTTATTCAAAACTTTCTTTTTACCTTTAGCAAAATTCTCCACCTTAATGCAACCACCTTTCACAGCCTTCTCACTTTACTTTCTTCTCCCACCTTGCCTATCTATATATTATATATATATATAAATATATATATATATATATATATATAATATATATATATATATATATATATATATATATATATATATTATATAATATATATAATATATATATATATATATATATATATATAATATATATATATATATATATATATATATATATATATATATATATATATATATATATATATATATATATATATATATATATATATATATATATATATAAATATATATATATATATATATATATATATATATATATTATATATATATATATATATATATATATATATATATATATATATATATAATATATATATATAGTATGTGTGTTTATGTTAGCATGTGGCGTGTGTGTGTGTGTGTGTGTGTGTGTGTGTGTGTGTGTGCGTGAGTGTATTTATTCGGGCTATTGAAATGATTGTAAATATACTTACGACTTATATTGTGATTAAGGAATGGAAAGATTTTGCTTTCAACACTGTGGAATATCCATTCTTCTTTTTCTCCTCTGGACCATTCTATATAACAATAATAATAATAATAATAATAATAATAATAATAATAATAATAATAATAATAATAATAATAATAATAATAATAATAATAATAATAATAATAATAATAATAATAATAATGAATAATAATAATAATAATAATAATAATGAAATAAAAATAATAATGATGATAATGAAAATGATAATAGTAATTATAATGAAAATAATAATAATAATAATAATAATAATAATAATAATAATAATAATAATAATAATAATAATAAAAATTAATAATAGTACTAATAACTGGATTTAAAAACAGTAATAATAGTATTAAACTTTAATTCATATGCAATTTAAGAATTACATAAAAAAAACTAAATTTGTAATTGCATTTAATAATAATAATAATAAAATAATAATAATAATAATAATAATAATAATAATAATAATAATAATAATAATAATAATAATAATAATAATAATAATAATAATAATAATAATAATAATAATAATAATAATAATAATAATAATAATAATAATAATAATAATAATAATAATAATAATAATAATAATAATAATAATAATAATAATAATAATAATAATAATAATAATAATAATAATAATTTTACTTTATGCTTATGCTATATTAAGTAAATTGTCACAGTGTAAGTTCACGAACTAACCATGTGTTCTTCGATGAGCGTAGTAAGTAAACCATTCATTGTTCATCATATATTTATTAGAATTTCTGACAATAACATAGGGTGGAAATTCTATTGAAAGTCTTTCGCAAACCGACTTTACAGCTTCTAGTCTCAATTCGTCTTCATATTGGTTTACTAAACTAATGTTATTGCGATATTCAGATGAATGGGCTGAATGGGCTGAATGGGCTGAATGGGCGTTCTCGTAGTTGAGGTTCTTGTATTCCGCCTAAAATTATTTCCTTCCTTTTTAAGTGACTGTGGTTGAGTATAAGTTTAATTTGGATCTTCTTCTCTAGAAGAAGTTGTTCTTCGGGTTGGTTTTGCTTTTTTCTCATAACTATTTTTAAATCAGTCTTAATGAGGGGAAATTCAATTTCGAATTTCTCAGTTAATCTGAAGCAAATGAGGGTTAAAATTGTTATTATTATTATTATTATTATTATTATTATTATATTATTATTATTATTATTATTATTATTATTATTATTTATTATTATTATTATTTTTTTTTTTATTATTATTATTTATTAATATAATTTTATTTTTATTATTATTATTATTATTATTATTATTATTATATTATATTATTATTTATTATTATTATTTTATTATTATTATTATTATTTTTTATTATTTATTATTCATTATTTTATTATTATTATTATTATTTATTATTATTATTATTATTATATGATTGAACTGACCGTCGAGAGTGGATGTGTTGAAATCAGATGGGAAGAAGAAAAGTCAAGAACATCATAAGGAAGTCAGAAGAGAAGAGCAGAATAGAGAAGATGAAAAAAGAGAAGAGAAGAGAGAAGGGTAAACTGTTGGATCTGAGGCTTCGAGATCTTCTTGCAGAGATTGCAAAGTTATAATAATAATAATAATAATAATAATAATAATAATAATAATAATAATAATAATAATAATAATAATAATAATTATTATTATTATATCATTATTATTATTATTATTATTATTATTATTATTATTATTATTATTATTATTATTATTATTATTATTATTATTATTATTATTATTATTATTATTATTATTATTATTATTATTATTATTATTATTATTATTATTATTATTATTATTATATTTATAATTAATATCTCCATAATCATTATTATTATTATCATTATATTTAGTGTTTGTAGAGTTATGCGTGAAAAATGATATTGACCAAAAAATTTTCAAAGAATTTTCTAAAAGAAATTTTAAATAGAAAGGCAATAGAAATTTTCAATAGAACTTTTAAATATAAAGGCAATAAAATTTTTTAGAAGAATTTTTATGTAGAAAGGCAATATAATTTTTTAAATGAAATTTTAAATAGAAAGGCAATAGAATTTAAAAAAAAAATTTAAATTAAAGGCAATTAATTTTTAAAAGAAATTTTAAATAGAAAGGCAACAGAATTTTCAAAAAAAAATTAAATAGAAAGGCAATACAATTTTTTAAAAAACTTATAAATAGAAAGACAATAGAATTTTTCAAAAGAATTTTTAAATAAAAAGGCAATACAAATTTTGAAAAGAATTTTTAAGTAGAAAGACAATATGATTTTTTAAATGAAATTTTAAATAGGAAGGCAATAGAATTTTTTAAAGAAAAATTTAAATAGAAAGTTAATAGAATTTTTAAAAAGAACTTTTAAATAGAAAGGCAAAATAATATTTAAAAGAATTTTTAAATAGAAAGGCAATGAAATTATTAAAAACAACATTTAAATAGAAAGGAAGCAAACTTATAGAGCAAGAAATGAACCTTAAAATTTTTAAAAATAATAAAACAAAACTATGCAGTTTTTTATTACTATACAGAAAATAAATTGGCAAAGGTCCTTTTTCCTAGTAAATGTTTCTCTAGCGTTGAATATATGAGTGGACATTTTTGACATTTGTCCCATTTTGGATATTTTATTTTGCATTATACTTACTGATTGTTATTTCCGCTTCCTTTATAACTAGTTGTTGTGAACGTTATGTTGAAATTACAAAAAGTTCTGGGAGGAATTTTATTTTCGAATGCTTGTTGCAAATTTTGAGTAAGAAAATTTTTATAATATCCTTCGAAGTTTGTGCCAATGAAGTTTCGTTCAATAAAAGATATCAACGATGGTAAACCACAGTTTTCATTTTTTTTGTTTTCGTCTTGATAACGACTTCTAATTAAAAAAATATATTTTGAAGCATTTTTCTTTTTTTTTCTTACTACAAAATCTTTCAAATTTAAATTAATATCGGAAAAATTAAGATCTATTTTATTTTTTGATTTTTGTACGGGCTTCTCTGAAAATAATTTTTCATTGCTTTTAGAATTATTATTCGATGTTGAGGAGAATTTTCCACAATTTGGAGAATTTTCATATTCAAAATCTGTAGAATTAATGGAAGCCTTCGAAGATAAATTAGACTTCAATTGATCTGTATAATATCTTACATTTTTCTCTTCATCACCCAAAGCGACATCTTGTACTTCAATTTCGAAATAATAAAAATTTTTGAAACAATATTTATTGTAACTCGAAATAAATTGAAAAGCCTCAAAAATTTGAAAGAACTCAAAATTTCTCTTACAATTATTACTTCCTTCAAAACAATACCAAACTTTTGAATAATTAAATACTCCAATATCTTCATTAAAAGGAAAACAAAAAATTAAGTTTGGTCTTAAAATCTGATCCTCTAAAACTTTTAAAAACTTCTCCATGTCTAAATTATGTCCAAATTCTCGGAGACGAAAATTGAAAATCAAAAACATGTTTCGTAACTTGAGTGTGAAGCTCAATTTCTCTAATTTTCCCTTTAGATCTGAATTCTGAAATAATAATAATGATAACAAGCTCATATGCGTATCCCAAAGGAATGCGCTTATATATATATATATATATATATATATATATATATATATATATATATATATATATATATATATATATATATATATATATATATATATATATATATATATATATATATATATATATATATATATATATATATATATATATATATATATATATATATATATATATATTTTTTTTTAAATATTTTATATTATTATTATTATTATTATTATTATTATTATTATTATTATTATTATTATTATTATTATTATTATTATTATTATTATTATTTATTTATTTATTTATTTAAAGAAATTTAATAAAATTATTATTAAAATATTTAAATTGAAAATATATAATTCATTTACTTTTATTTAAAGAAATATATATATATACACATTTGGTGAAGCTACTTAATATTGGTCCGGCCAATTGGCTTACAAACCCATGTTAAAGTATAGGCTTAAAAAAAAAAAAACTTTCAGAATAATATTAATAATTTTAATAATAATAATAATAATAATAATAATAATAATAATAATAATAATAATAATAATAGCTAACGGCAATGATGTATTATAATTTTTTTTTTTAAATTTATTAATTTATTCATTTAATTTTTAAAAAAATTTTCAAGTTCACTTACTTGTGCAATTATCATACCAAAATGTTTTTCAAAAAATTCTCTTTCATCAGAAATAGTGAAGAGCTCGTTCCTAATAATAATAATAATAATAATAATAATAATAATAATAATAATAATAATAATAATAATAATAATAATAATAGCAATAATAATAATAATAATAAAGACCTTCTGACTATTTATATATTTATATTTTTGTATACTTATTTATTTTGCAAATTTTTATATTTATGATAATTATTATTATTATTATTATTATTATTATTATTATTATTATTATTATTATTATTATTATTATTATTATTATTATTATTATTATTATTATTATTATTATTATTATTATTATTATTATTATTATTATTATTATTATTATTATTATTATTATTATTATTATTATACTGATTATTATTATTATTATACATTTAAAATTGTGTATCATTTTTTAAGTATCATTTCTATTATTATTTTAATAATATCAAATTTTTTTTCTGTCTGCATGCTCTCCTTTCAGCTATAATCTGCAACTTGTCCATTTACACTTTGTAAATTAAATTATAATTTAAATAAAATTATAATTAAATTATAAATATAATTATAATTTCATTCCATCTCAGAGGAAGAATTAGATGAAACTCTGCTTGTAGATTTATATATTTCTGATTTCTTGTTAGGCTCTTAGTTTACCTTGATGAGCAGGTTAGGCCTAGTTTATTTATTCTCTTAGGGTTCTCTCTGTCGGACTGTCGGACTTCATTTCGTATTTTCACTAAAAAATTTTGAAGACAAGTGTAAGTTTGTTTCTGTTTATGACACTTAGGAAGTTGATTTCAGAATTGAAGAAAGATCTTTATGGTTCGCACATCTTATATATTTCATTTATGTGTCTTATTAAAAGTCTTTTTATACTTACAAAATGCATAAAAACTTTCCAATTTGAAAATAAAAATTTAGCCACTCATTTCGCCTTTTTCAATATCTCTAGTATGGATTTGCTGACCTCCAGAGTTTCTTTTTTGTAAGTTACTTAACAAAATAATTTTAAATATTTTATATCAAAGTCATGAACCATGTTGAAATAAACTCTTTATTTACTCTATTTTTTATTTTTTTTGTAAAAAAAAATAACTCTACTTTCTACTAATTTTTATTCTCTCTCTCTGCTCATATTACTTTTCCAACATTATTGCTGTCGCTTTGCTATATTTACTTCATAAAATGTACAAAACACTTTTTTAACTACCATTTCTGACTCTTCATTTATTCAGCTTTAGAAAAAGTATAACTCTCTCTCTCTCTCTCTCTCTCTCTCTCTCTCTCTCTCTCTCTCTCTCTCTCTCTATATATATATATATATATATATATTATATATATATATATATATATATATATATATATATATATATATATATATATATTAAAACTTACTCTGCATCAAAG
>SEYY01024663.1:80000-84472 GCA_009176605.1 Armadillidium nasatum | reverse complement strand
CTCTTCCACTCCTTTATACATCAGCACATAACCACCCCCCATATCTCTCGCTTCCTCCACCCCTCTCACTCTCATCTCCGCCATACCAAGCATATCAATCTTTCTCCTCTCCATCATTCTCACAATCTCTTCCTCCTTACTCCCGTACGTCGCCACATTCAACGTTGCGCATCTAAATTTTTTAAGAGTATCCAAATTCGAAGTCCATTTTCGGTGCCTAGTTCTTAACCTAATAAATCCGTCCTGTTCCGAGGCTGAGTCTTGGGTATTACAAGCAAGTAATGTCGGGCAGTGGCTTGCTAAGCCTATCCTGCCCCCACCAGAAAGCTCCGTTGGCCGAAGGAAGGATCTCCTTCCCTCGTTACCAGGGTGTACGACGAGGACGTGGAGTTGGATTTTACACCCCATATATATATATATATATATATATATATATATATATATATATATATATATATATATATATATATATATATATATATATATATATATATATATATATATATATATATATATATATATATATATATATATATATATATATATATATATATATATATATATATATATAATATATATATATATATATATATATATATATATATATAATATATATATATATATATATATATATATATATATATAATATATATATATATATATATATATATATATATATATATATATATATATATATATATATATATATATATATATATATATATATATATATATATATATATATATATATATATATATATATATATATATATATATATATATATATATATATATATATATATATATATATATATATAATAAATATTTAAAATTGAGATAGCTTCTTTCTTCTGTTTACAGAAAACCTACTTCTACCCTCTTTGCTACAAACTATTCTATCAGATCTATCAGATCTAAGATCTAAGATCTAGAATCTAAAATGCATTTTAAATTTGCTCGGAACGGTATATATTCCAAATAGAAATAGAATTTATTAAAATACTTTTCCATTTTCATTTCCATTTTCTGTGTATGGAAGTGTGTGCCCGTACCTAACTAAGTAATGCAGTTTAGCATCGATGAGCGGGGCGTAATTGCTATATCGACGAAATAGATGGTTCTGGGTCTCCCATACAATCATCGGAAAAGTCCTACAGAGGTACGAGTTGACACATGTTCACACCAGGCGGCCGTGGCCAAGAAGGAATGCCACGAGCAACAACGACCGTAGAGGACGTATATGTAGGTTAATTGCAGCTCGCGATCGACATGCAATACTACATAACCATCGTGCCGAGTTGCAGGCTGTTCAATAGACACTTATTAGCATGAATACATTCAACGTCGCCTCGTGGAACATAGATACCACCCACTGAAAATAAGATGAGGTTCCCAGCTTACCAGGGAGCACCGAAGAGCAAGGATGGCTTTCGCACAACAACACCTGCTTTGCCTGCCCCATTATTGGGCAAGTATCCTATTTACGGAAGAGTGCCGATTCAATCTTCGCAGCTCCAACGGAAGTTCCAGGGTTTATCGGAGGCGTCATGAGTGCTCTTCGGCATGCGCAATGCAAGAGATACTCCCCTTCGGTGATGGGTCTGTTATGGTTTGTGGTGGTATATTTTTCAAATGTTCGCACAGAGTTACACATCTTCGATGCAGGGTACCTAACCGGGCAAAGCCTTGGGCACCCCATATTATCTGCAATTCATGTGCTGTGAAGCTACGTGGATGGTTGAACAAAAAAGTACATTCAATGTCGTTTGCCATCCAAATGATTTGGAGAGAGCCTTTAAATCACGTAAACGATTGCTATTACTGCATGATACCTTCCCTCCAGAATGGCATGTCAAGAAGAAAGAGGCGGACTTTCTAATACCCCAATATCCTCGTCAGCCATTCGATTAATACCACATGGAGATGAACTCCAGAAGGGTGCACTCAGCAGTCAGATGTAACGAAAGGCTGTGGAAGGGAGAAATCACCGCATCCTTCATCATCACGGGATGATGATTTTATTCCAGAAACTGAACTATTGAGTGAGCCACAAAGGTTTAGTCTGGCTGAACTAAATGATTTAATTCGAGATTTGAACCTATCTAAAGACAAAGCAGAGATTTTGGCATCAAGGCTTCAACAACAGAATCTTCTACTGCGTAATGTTAAAGTGTCTCTGTACAGGACTCGACAAAAAATTTTGAGTCAGTACTTTAGAAAGGAAAATACTCTTGTTGCCTGCTGTAATGTATTTGGTTTGATGACAGCTTTCGCATTTGGAGTACAACCCACAACTGGAGATTATTAATAGAGTGGTCAAAGCTAAGTTTAAAAGCTATACTGTTACACAATGGCAATTCTCTCCCTTCATTTCCTATAGGCCATGCTGTCCACATGAAAGAAACATATGAAAATATGAAATCACTTCTGAAAGCAATTAAGTATACCGATCATCAGTGGCAGATCTGCGAAGACTTGAAGGTCATTGCAGTACTGCTGAGCATTCAGTTCGGATACACCAAGTACTGCTGTACTACAATATAAAGGTCTGGCACCCAAGGGAAAATCTCTCCCCCGAAGAGAAAATTGTTCATTATGATCCTCTGGTAGAAAGAAGCAAAATTTTTTGCCACCCCCTACACATAAGAGTTGGATTGATCAAGAACTTTGCAAAAAGGATGAACCAGTAGGGAGAAGCTTTTCAGTATCTCAGAGGAATATTTCCACAGCTCAGTGATGCTAAAGTTAAAGAAGGCGTCTTCATTGGCCTTAAGATTCGTCATCTTCTTAATGACAAAAACTTCGAGCAAGTTCTCCAGGTTCATGAGAAAGCAGCATGGGAGGCATTTAAAGGTGTTGTGCATGGCTTCCTGGGAAATCGACGAGTTGATAACTACGTTGAGATTTTTAATAATCTTCAAGGAAAGTACCATCGATTAGGCTGCAACATGCCACTCAAAATGCATTTACCATATTATCACCTGGACTTCTTCCCTGACAACTGCGGTGCAGAGAGTGACGAACATAGAGAGCGATTCCACCAGGACATTTTGAAAATGGAATGGAGGTATCAGGTAAATGGAACGCTTCTATATTTACTGACTACTGTTGGACAATGACAAGAGACGCTCCAGAAAAGGAGTACAAGCGATAAGCAAAGAGATGGCGTTCATGTGATTAAGTCCTTTTATTTGAGGTTAGTGTATCTATAATACCAGAGTTAGGAAACATGGAAGATGGGAGAGAGTTCCACAAAACAGAGGTGGCTGAAAAAAAGGAGTCACTACGTCGGACAAGTTTGGAGTTTCCTATGTCCACACAAAATTTATGTGCAAACAATGCACCCCTTGTGATAAGAGGATGCCGTAAAAGTGAAGATATGAAGGTATACGAGTGGACAGTTCCTTCGAGTATTTACCGCTGAAGTACCTATAGAAAAGAGACAGGGCACCAACATCACGTCGCATAGGTAAAGGGTCAAGTGAATTTGTAAGAGCAGAATAGTTTATAAGGCTTTTAGCCTTTGACTCAACCCTATCCAAATGACGGGCGAAACCTGAGCCACCTCATATATGAGAACAGTACTCCATACAAGAACAGATGATGCTCTTGCATAATTGAAGTAACTGCAAAGAAGGAAAAACTTCTCGCAATCTAAACATAACTCCCAGCTTCTTTGAGGCAGCCTATAGCAACCATTGTGGTGTGAGGTTTCCAAGACATTTTTTTTTTTTTGTTTATGTGAAGGCCAAGGATGTTTATATTGTCAACCATCGAAAGAAATAGGAAAGTAAGGAGGTGTCCTTGAGATAGAAATTTCTAGAAGTTGAGTTCTTAAAGAGTTTAATTTCACAAGGTTGAGACAACCCTACTGGAAATTTTATCCAGATCAGTGATTTTATGAAAAGATGAAAACGAGAGGCAACTCTTGATGAAAAAGAGGGAGCAGATTTGAAATGAGTATAAGAAAGAATAGAGGGTCGAGTAATCGGGCTATGAATGGATAGGGTTGAATGAGCAGCTGAAAAGATCATTACTGAAAAATAGGAACAGAGAATGAGACAAGACAGAACCCTGAGGAACACCACCATTAACAGGAACGGAAAAATTCGCTCCATTAACAACAGCCGAAATGGAGCGATTAGAAAGAAGGTTAGACATAAGTAAGCAAAGAGAAGGAGGAAACCCAAAGGAGGAGAGCTGGAGAGCAATGACAAATTCCATGCACGGCCAAATGCTTTAGATATATTAAGCGCCACCACACCAGTCTCCCCATGGTCCCTAAGGGCAGAACACCAAAAATTTATGAACTAAGAAAATATATCAGCAGTAGATCTCGATCGCCGAAAGCCATACTGATGATCTGAAAGAAGAGTATAGGATTCCAGATGATCTAAGAAGTGAGAGCTGGGAAGGGTTTCAAAGATTTTAAACAGAATACAATTGAGAGTTTTAAGGCGATAGTTTGAGGG
>SEYY01024663.1:60000-72500 GCA_009176605.1 Armadillidium nasatum | reverse complement strand
GAAAAGCAATGGCAACAATACAATGCCCTTTCACGCTCCGGTTTCACTCCAAATCATTTCTCGCTTCCTCCTCCTCTGACCATATTTATAGTTTTTTCTTACGTCCTCTTAATATCAGTTTTTAATTTATTCGGAATGTTGTATACTGCGGTTTCAAATACCCTCCACAGTCTTTCCCTTTTATACTATCGAAAACTTTTTCTAAGTCTATCAATGTTGCATATGCTTTCTTGTTCCATTCTATGTTTTTCTCTGTCAGAATCTTATTTGGAATTTCAAGTCTGTCGTTGCTTTTTTTTCTCTGGTCCTAAAACCGTGTTGCAATTTTCCAATTTTATATTCAACCTTAATCCTTAATCTTCTCTCCAAGATCTTCTCGTATATCATACTCACTCCTATTAACAACACTATTTCTCTATAATTTCCACATTCTCTTCCATCTCCCTTATTGTGTATTGGGCAGATTACTGCTTTCCTCAATTCTGTTGGTATTTTTCCAATCTTTCCATACCTTGTTGAATATCAATATTAACCATAGTTATCTCTCATGCTACTATCGTGGGTACACTTTTCCTCTATCTTGAATAACATGTTACTTAGTCCATCGTATCCTGCACTCTTCCCGTTTCTTAACGATTTTAATTACCTCTCTCACATCTTCTATCTGAATCATTCTGCTTTCCTCCAGTCTTTGTCTCCCTCTCCGTTGTGCCTCCACTATATCCACCTCCTCTACATTCAGCAACTCTTCAAATTATTCCTTCCAACTTTCCGCCACCTCTTTCTCTTCCAGAAGCGGTTCTCCCTCTTTATTCAAGTTTTTTACCTGCTTCTATTCTGATCCTTGTGGAATTTTTATTTCTTCTTTTCACATCTTCTGCAAGATTTCTTGCTCTCACATATTCTCTTCTATTTCCACTCTTCTTGACATCATTCATTTCCTCCTATATTCTTTGTTCCTGATCTTCATGGCGTTCTTAACTTCCTCATTCCACCACGCTATCTTCTTCCTCCTTCCTCCCCCGATTTTCGTCTTTCCTATTATTTCATTTGCAGCTCGATCTACTTCTCTAAATGCCTCCCACCTATCTTCCACAGTTTTATGTTCTTCTGACTTTCTCTCATATTCTTGAGTAATTCTTTCATTAAACTCTTCTGTTAATTCCCTCTTCCCTCAGCTTCTCCAAACAATATATCTCTCTTACTTTCTTTCATGGCTTCTTTACTGTATTCTACCTCAATATGCCCAGTACCATTCTAGGGTCTGAATCTAGGGAGATTGTGGGCACACTTTTTACATTTTCGAAGTAGTTGGTCAGTATAATGTAAATTATTGACTTCTCTGTGTACCTCTGTTCTTTAGTTCTCCACCTATGCCACGTCTATTTCTTGTTATCTTCGCGCTTTAAGTAAGTGTTCATTATTGTCATACCGTTTCTTATCGCATCATCAATCGGATGTATACCTTCAATGTTTCTCTCTCCCACTCCATGCGTTCCCAGCACTGTCTCCTCCCCTTCTCTACGTATTCCCACACGAGTGTTCATATAGCCCATAACTATTTTCTTCTTTCCTCTCACCGCATCATAAGTCTGTTGCAGTTCGTTTCTAAAATCTGTCTTCTCTTCCACTAGTCTTCTCAGGTGAGGAGCATAAAGTTGAATTATACTCATCGTTTCTTCCTCCATTTAACGTAATAGCTATTGTTCTTTCATTTACTAACATTGTATCCATTACGTTTATATATAGCTCTGGTTTCATAACGATCGTCACTCTGTGCCTTCTCTCATCATCCTCTCTTCCCTTGTAGATCACCACGCAGTTACCGTGTGATTTCTTAATTTCTCCTCCTTTGTACCTAAACCCGCAAATCCCTAACACATTAAAATTTTTCTCTTCCATCAAGTCCACATTCTATACTTCCTATTCAGTGAATGGTTTAGCATTCGGTATTGTTTCCAATTCCGTGGTTCATTTATTATTCAGAGCAGTTAACTCTTTAGATTCTGTCCTGGATGAGGAGTAGTATTGGTATCCTGAGTAGCTTCTTTTTTTATGTAGCCGGCTTGCTAGGCCTGTCGCCACAACATCCAAATGCTGGAAGCACATGGGCAGGAACAAACAGCTGATTAATTTTCCCAACATTGGAATTGGGATAAAACTCCCGTGGAGTCCAGTCCCTATAAGGAGACTTATATGACCCCCTACCCCACCCCTACTCCCCTCAAAATAAAAATAATTAAAAATAATTAAAATAATTAAAAATAAAAACAATAATTAAAAATAATTATTTTCTTAAAATTATTTTTAATTAATTAAAATTAAAATAATTAAAAATATTTGAAAATTATTAAATATAATGAAAAATAAAAATAATTAAAATATTAATCAACCCCCACCTCCCATCATCAGCACCCCATTTCCTCCACTATGGGTGAGTCTCCGTAGAGGCACTCAGACAGGGACCATTCCTGTTTTCCAGGTTGAGCAGTTCCTTGTAAAGGGTACCCACACATTATTATATTATTATTATTATTATTATTATAATTTTTATTATTATTATTATTATTATTATTATTATTATTATTATTATTATTATTATTATTATTATTTTCATTATTATTACTTTTATTGTTATCATTATTATTATTATTATTATATTATTATTATTATTATTATTATTATTATTATTTTTATTATTATTATTATTATTATTATTATTATTATTATTTTAGAAAATAGCGAGTGTCACCCCTGTTCCCAAAACATTTGACACTTTCCTCCCGAAAAATTTTCTTCCGATCTCAAATAAATCTGCATACTACTGGTAAAATCCTAGAGAAACTAGAACACACTCAAACTCACTAATTATTTACAAGAAAACGAACTTCTCTCACAAATTCAATTTTGGTTTTACTAAAAACCGAAGCACAGAAGATGTACTTGTTTTCCTTACTGAAAGTATGTACAAAACTCTAAGCGAAAAACAAACAGGCTTGCTACTACCATTAGGTTTTTCGAAAGCATTCGATGTAGTTCCACACAACTTACTCTTAAGTAAATTAGAAAGACTTTATGTCACGAATGGCTCGTTACGATGGTTCCATTCAAACCTTTCTGATTGGACACAATTTGTTCAATATCTCAAGGGGTACCCCATGGATCTATTTTGGGATCGTTATTTTTTTAATGGATAGAGGAAAACAAACTCTTTTTAAATTTAAATAAAACACATTATCTGGTACTAACAAATCAAAAAAGCATGTGCAGCTTAATGTTAAAACAAAAAATGTAACTATTAGTTGAACAGCTTCTGCAAAATTATCAAGTGTTATCTTCAATGATAAACTCACTTTCAAAAAACATATCAATAGTCTTGTCAGCAAGCTATCTTATGCAAAATATGCATTCCTAAAGATTAAGGACTGTTACAAAACATATTCTAAAGTATCTTGTCCATCCCCATCTACTCTTCTGTCTGTCAATATGGGGTTATGAAAGTGAGTACTTGTTACAACCTTTGCTAGAAATGCAGAAAAAGATAATTCGAATATTATCAATATCGCGTAATTTCTATGAACATACAACCCAACTTTTTAAAAGTTTATCAGTTAAAATGAATAGAAAAAATTTTAAAAATATATATTTGTATTCTTATTCTGTACACTATTGTAAATTTTTTCCTTTTACATGAATAAAAGTTTTTTTATTTAATTTTGATTTTTATTGTTATTATTATTATTATTATTATTATTATTATTATTATTATTATTATTATTATTATTATTATTATTATTTTTATTATTATTATTGTCATTATTATTATTTTAATTATGATTATTATTATTATTATTATTATTATTATTATTATTATTATTATTATTATTATTATTATTATTATTATTATTATTATTATTATTATTATTACTATTATTATTAAAAATGTTTCTTATTTTTCTTACGCATTCTTTTTTTATCACTTATTATTTATAATACATTTTCCATGCTTTTTAAATTCATATAAAATTTAAATAATTACTCTTTATTAATATAACAAAAGATACAAATATATATGGTGGGCTAAACCATTTTGTTTCCTTCGTTGCAATTTAGGTTCGTTCCTTTTCGCGTTTCATCATCTCAGAGGGTCTATAGTGTACCCTTGACTCATACTGGAGTGCCTATGCTCTCACAACCTTCCTTTTTCTTTACATGTATCCTACAAATTTACAAGGGCTTACATCTACAATTCCTATTTAATAAATCAAAATGACGAAACACAAATCTGCCTCGGAGAATCCAAGTGGGGCGGATTCCAAATATAGCCCCTCATCCACTTCTTCCCCCATCACCACTTGGGAGTTGGTGGTCTCCGGTGATGGGGTTGGTGCCAAAAAATTCTTGTTGTCGACGTGCCCTAATGCACGGTCTTCTTTTTTCATTAATTTCTGCAACATTCGCGATCTTTTGGCTAGTCTCCACTTTGTCGAACACCACCTCTCTTCTTCTAGACCTCATCTCTTGTTCTTAACTGAAACTCAGGTGTTTGAGTGCTCTGATTGCAAACCCTACTCTGATTTCTCCTACTGTCTCTATCCTCAATTTTCAGCCAAAGGCGGATGTTGCGCATATGTGCGCAATGATTACTTTTCTCGTGTCACTAATTTGGAGTCTTCTGAATTCTTTACTTTATAGCTTAAACTTTCTAGCAACTCTAAAACTAAATTCATTTGTTCTGTCTATTTATCTCCTAACTTTACAGGCTATCCAAAATTCTTCGACTATCTTAACTCCAAAATAGAACACATTCTTTCTTCTTCTTCTTCTCCGAAATTATCATTTTAGGTGATTTCAATGTTCACCACCGCCAATGGCTTTCATCTAGTTCTCACGATCCAGCTGGTGAACTCGCCTTCCAATTTTCTATCCAGAACAACCTTGACTAGTTGGTGCAAATCTCCACCCGTATCTCTGACCGTCATGGTGATGAACCCAACATACTTGATCTTTTCCTAACTTCTCATCTTTCTCCTTACACTGTTAAACTATTTCTTCCTCTGGGTTCATCCGATCACCTTCTTATCTCTGCATCTTGTCCTGTCTCTTTAAGTCTTACGCAAGAACGGCTCCAGCCTTCGGCAAGGAGACGTTTCTGCCATTTTGGTTCCACCAACTGGTCAAACTTGCGATTGTACTTTTCTGATTTTCCATGGAATGATTACTGTTTAAGTGGGAGGGGTTCTCGGAGTGTGCAGAGAGCATAACCGAGGTGATTCTCTCTGGCCTGGAGGCGTACATTCCATATTCTTTCCTTTCTACTAAACCTAGCAAACCTTGGTTTAACTCTAAATGTTCTCGTGCTATTCGCCGCAGAGATGTTGGCTTCGAGAATTGCCGTCGTCTTCAAACTCCAGAAACTCAAGCAACTTATATTTCATTCCGGAATCGTACAAAATCTATTCTTTGAGATTCCAAAAACTCTTTTCTCCTCCCCAAATGCAATAATCTTTCTTGTTCCTCTTCCTCACGCTCTTTCTGGCATTTTGCAAAAAATGTCAACTCTAACTTTGCTTCTTCCTTTTTCTCTCCTGTAGTATATTCTAATGGTACAACTGCCATTTTGCCTTCCTCTAAAGCTGAACTACTCGCTCAAACTTTTGCCTCCAATTCAACCTTAGACGATTCAGGAGCTATTCCTACTCCTTCAACCCACTATAACTCATTTATGCCTAAAATTAGAATTTCTTCTAAAGATTTCATTTCTGCTCTCTCAGAGCTTAACACTAAGAAGGCTTATGGTCCTCATGGTATCCCTCCTGTGGTACTCAAAACTTGTGCTTCAGAGCTTACGCACTGCCTTGGTAAACTATTTCGTCTTTGTCTTTCTACTTCAACCTTCTGTTCTTGCTGGAAACGTCCGCTCATTCAGCCTGTTCCGAAGAATCGTCCCATTTCTTTGACCTTCGTTCTCTCTAAAATTTTCGAATTTATCCTTAACTGGAAGATTTGGAAGTATCTCAATTCTTCTAATCCTATCTCTGATAGCCAGTATAGCTTTTGTAAGAAACGCTCTACTGGGTGATCTTCTTTCCCTTCTCTCTGACTCTTGGTCCTCCTCTCTTCGTCATTTCGGTGAATCTTTTGCTGTGGCGCTGGACATATCGAAAACTTTCGATAGAGTCTGGCACAAAGCTTTGATTTCCAAACTTCCCTCTTTCGGAATCTATCCTTCTCTCTCTGTGGCCTTCTCTCTGATTTCCTCTTTGGTCGTTCAATGGCAGCTGTTGTAGACGACCACCGTTCATAGTATAAATCAATTAATAGTGGTGTTCATCAAGTATCTGTTCTATCCCCAACACTTTTTCTGATTTTTATTAATGACCTTATTAATGACCTTCTCTCTGAAACGCGAAACGGATTCATCCGATCATCTTATCTTTATATCTTGTCCTGTCTCTTCAAGTCTTCCACAAGAACAGCCTCCGCCTTCGGCGAGGAGACGTCTCTGGCATTTTGGTGCCACTAATTGGTCTGACTTACGGTTGTACTTTTCTGATTTTCCATGGAATGATTACTATTTCCGTGGGAGGGGTCCATCGGAGTGTGCAGAGCACATACCGAGGTGATTCTCTCTGGCATGGAACCGTTTGTATATATATATATATATATATATATATATATATTATATATATATATATATATATATATATATATATATATATATATATATATATTATATATATATTGGGAACAACATAGGTCATTTTCAACATCATCTTTAGTCTTTTGATTTCATTTGTAGGTGCTTTAGATACAGTATGTTTATGTTGTACAAAATTAAACTTATCATACAATAATAATATGTTTATTTACACCTGCTATTCCGAATGAGTTATTCGTACCTCAAATACTTTTAACGTCCTCCTTTTTTAAATTTAGAGTTTGTAACTTATTTTGTTTCGTAGATACAAAATATTTTAGTAACAAACACATACAGAACAGCCAGACGGAAAACTAAGCTCATTACGTCATACTTTTATAGGAACTTTTACCTTTATTTTTGCATGTCTTATCAGTTACCAAAATTTTTTTACCATAATTTTGAATCACCCTGTATATATATATATATATATATATATATATATATATATATATATATATATATATATATATATATATATATATATATATATATATATATATATATATATATATATATATATATATATATATATATATATATATATATATATATATATATATATATATATATATATATATATATCCAGTATATGAGTTAAAACAAAATATTGAAACACTTGGTAAATGAAGGAATTTATTTCTTAGCATTTATAACCCCCAAAATTCTTCTGGAAATGGGCAAATATAAATCATTTATAGTGCATAATTGGATGTTATAACATTCCACATGTAAAAGTAGACATTCCAGTATGGATGCTTGTGGTGGATAGCAATCCCGAACCCTATATATATATATATATAGCGGGTCAGTTCTATCCCCAGAAACCGCAGCTCAGTAGGTATATATAAATAGAACTGGGGATAGAACTGACCCGCTAACCCTACTCCCGAGTGTGGTCGGAGGAGTCCTTTGGGATGGAGTCATGGCGGTTGTTCATGAGAAGTTCCAACGTGATTCCTTTATGTACCATCAGTGGTGCAATGGTTAGCGCAATGTCTTACCATCTTAGAGGTCAGGGTTCGAATCCCCATTAGCAGTATATATATATATATATATATATATATATATATATATATATATATATATATATATATATATATATATATATATATATATATATATATATATATATATATATATATATATATATATATATTGAAAAATACTTGGAAATCTTATTTCATGTTGTAGCATTATGATTAAATCTAGGAGGTTGACCTCTTGCATTCCTCCCCCATTGCGTCGCCATCGCAGATATATATAATATATATATATATATATATATATATATATATATATATATATATATATATATATAATTTGTGTGAGTATTGCAAACGCTAGACTTGCGAGTTACAATATCTCCTTCTTTCCAGCCACCTTTGTTCTGTGGAACTCTGTACCATCTTACGTTTATCCTACTGCACTTAACCTACCTCTCTTTAAATCCTCTGTTTGCGCCCACCGTTAGGCTCGAGGTTGGGTGGGTTTTCCTTCATTCTGCAATTATGCTCCCTCATCGAAAAGGCTCTGTCCCGTGAGTGGTGGTAACAAGTAAAAAATATTGCTTAGAGTTACGTGAATTATTTTGCCAATTTTCGGATGAATATTATATTCATTCAACATGAGTAGCCAAAAGTAGTTAAATGGAACGAAGTTGGAAAGATAAAACAAATGTAGAACCTAAATATATTTTAATAATTTGAATATATAATTCTTATAAATAATTTTTTTTATATTTACCGGATATCCATCAGGAATGCCGGATCCTAAAAACTGGCAGGATAACCGGATAGCAACCTGATATCGGGCTCATCCTTTATATATATATATATATATATATATATATATATATATATATATATATATATATATATATATATATATATATATATATATATATATATATATATATATATATATATATATATATATATATATATATATATATATATATATATATATATATATATATATATATATATATATATATATATATATATATATATATATATATATATATAATCATCAGGAATATTTATTTATTTATATACTTATTTCTATATTTATTTACTCTATGTGAAAAGACACAAAAAGTCGTGTGTGAAGGACAGGTGAATTAAAATACAATTGAGACAATCAATAACATCAAATAAAATTTTTTTAACATTTCATATTTTCATAACCAATCTTTGATGACCTTTTTAAAAGTCTTTTTAAAAGAGAATTTCACGAGGTTAAAAGAAAAATTATTCGAAGATTAAAATGATAAAAGAATTTTAACAATATATATATAATTATCTCTGAAATTTGAGTTCTTTTTCTTTTTTGAGTGAGAGAACGAGAGAGAGAGAGAGAGAGAGAGAGAGAGAGAGAGAGAGAGAATGAATAAATAGATAGATAGATTAGATGGGTAGTTACATCTATCTGGATAGACGGACAGATAGATAGATGAGAGAGTCAGAGAACCTTAACGCTTGAAGTAAACTTAAATGATTAAAAAAATATAAATCTTAATTAACTATGAGTTTAAACGGTGCCTAAGAAGAGCACTTTAAAAAACGTAGATTCAAAAAGAAAATTTGCTGAAGTTGCAAATATGATTTTTTAGTTTCGGCAGATCTTTAAAGAGATTTGTCAGGGGGCAAATGGTGTGGTGTCATTTTCTTTGATTGATTTAAAAAAAAAAAAAAAAAAATTCAGGAAAAAAAAAAAAAAAAAAAAAAAAAATATATATATATATATATATATATATATATATATATATATATATATATATATATATATATATATATATATATATATATATATATATATATATATATATATATATATATATATATATATATGGCCATTTTAATTTTGGCTGGTAGACCGATTTTAAGGTTTCTGTAGAAAAAATTGAAAAAATGCTCTAAAGTAGGAAATATAAGTACATATTTGGTGAAAGGCTTACTACTGGGCCACCCCCAGTAGAGAACTCCTTGCTCATTCGGCGGGTGATACTGTATGTAAAGCGGTATGTAATACTGGAGATATTATCTAATGAAAAATTTCGAGTTTGGCAAAAATAGGTTTAAAAGATAAAAAAAATTAAAAAATATTTAAGAAAAAGACTGTCTATGACAGATGTCACAAGTCCGTAAGCTCTATGGATACATTTTTATCTGACAATCTCTCTCTATTAAGAGAATAAATAAACAATTTTTTTTTTTTTTTTTTTTTTTTTTAAATTTTTCTTTTTTTTTTTTTTTTTTTTTTTTTTTTTTATTTTTAGCGTTCATTTTGTATATTTCCGTTACGTATTTAAGGACAAATTCAAAATTATTTTAATAAATGAAAATCGTTCTTCTAAACATTTATTTTTTTATTGAAGTAAGCATATAATGACTTGAAAAGATTAAGTTCTTAAATTTAAAAAGAGAAAAAAAAGCTGAGTTATAAAGAAATAATGAATAATACCATATTTTAAAAAAAAAAATAAAATACATTTTTGCATCACTATATATATATATATATATATATATATATATATATATATATATATATATATATATATATATATATATATATATATATATATATATATATATATATATATATATATATATATATATATATATATATATATATATATATATATATATATATATATATATATATATATAATATATATATATATATATATATATATATATATATATATATATAATATATATATATATATATATATATATATATATATATATATATATATATATATATATATATATATATATATATATATATATATATATATATATATATATATATATATATATATATATATATATATATATATATATATATATATATATATATATATATATATATATATATATATATATATATATATATATATATATATATATATATATATATATATATATATATATATATATATATATATATATATATATATATATATATATATATATATATATATATATATATATATATATATATATATATATATATATATATATAATATTCACTGTTTGATAATGTGGATTTTGCAAATATTTGTCATAAAGAAAACGGGATTGATGGAGTATATAGTAGCACGTGTGGGTAACAATATTATAGGTAGCATATATACTGAGATTGAAAGGAAGGAATAATTATGCCAAAAAATTAAAAATTAACGTTTATAATTTTGTCGGATTAGGTGCATATTATGCCCAAGAAGGGAAATTTTACTTGAAAACATTGAAAAATCTTGTATAATTTATATTAATATTATATATAATAATAATAATAATAATAATAATAATAATAATAATAATAATAATAATAATAATAATAATAATAATAATAATAATAATAATAATAATAATAATAATAATAATAATAATAATATAATAATAATAATAATAATAATAATAATAATAATAATAATAATAATAATAATAATAATAATAATATAATAATAATAATAATAATATAATAATAATAATAATTATAATAATAAAAATAATAATTATAATTATAATAACAATTATTATAATAATAATAAAAATAATAAAAATAATTAATATTATTATTCTTATTACTATTATTATTATTATTATTATTATTATTATTATTATTATTATTATTATTATTATTATTATTATTATTAAGAATAATAATAATAAATATAAAAATATTCTAAACTGGGAAGAACAAAAATTGAAATAATGAATACTTTTCTTAAAATTTCTTTCAAAATGTTTCTTGCACTATAAGCGAAGGTTTGGAAGGTCGGTTGCATTTCATTTGCAACCACATCGTACTAATAGAAACTCTTGAGCGGCATGTGTGCACTCACAATTCTCTCCTCCGTTATATTAAAGGTTGCGTTGGAAATATTTTTGCAACCACACAGTATTTTCTTCGTTTGGAGTAACTAATCAAAATTGTATGTTTTTCTTTTTCTTTTTTTTTTCTTACATTAAATAACGCTTCAGTGGAGTGTTATTATAATAAAATGCAATTTCTTAAATATTTAACCCTATTTGAAAATATTAAGGAATAAAAGGAAATAAATTAGAGTTTAGCACTAGCTAGTTGAATATAGTGGTGGTTGCACAAACCTGCAATCAAGTCACGAGCCGTCTCTGACATATATATATATATATATATATATATATATATTATATATATATATATATATATATATATATATATATATATATATATATATATATATATATTAAACATCATAGTTTAAAGTTTGCTATAGGGAAATCGAACCCGGGCCCTATAGCACAAGAGCATAGAGTTTTACCACTACGCTACTAGCGGTTCAAAAGAGAAATTCAAAGAGGATTCCCTTATAGCAAACTTTAAACTCTGATGTTTAATGCATTTGATCTGAGAGAGAGTTAGCAGACCTGTCTGTTCAGTTTGCAAGAGGAAGGGAGGACGGCCGAGCCCCGGTCATGTTGCCTCACGCTCAAGCGCGGTCGGGAGAAGTCCTTGGAGATCACTCTTGTGAATTCATAAGCCTCCACTTTGGATTTCTCTATATTTTAACTCTATATTTTTGTGCTATAGGGCCCGGGTTCAATTCCCCTATAGCAAACATATATATATATATATATATATATATATATATATATATATATATATATATATATATATATATATATATATATATATATATATATATATATATATATATATATATATATATATATATATATATATATATATATATATATATATATATATATATATATATATATATATATATATATATATATATATATATATA
>SEYY01024663.1:17500-47500 GCA_009176605.1 Armadillidium nasatum | reverse complement strand
CATTATTGTTTATAGCATATTTGGACACAATAATTAAGGGGGTTAAAGAGGTGGTGCACGACCTTGATGGAGATGTAATGGATTACGCCGATGATCTGGCGTGTTGGAGCGAGGACAGACAAAATCTGAAGAAAGGTGGTGGTTGTTTCGCGGGAAAGTTGAGAGAAGCGGGATTGAGAAGGAATGTGGAAAAAAATCAAAATTATGGTGGTAAGTACAGAGAAAGAGGAAAGATTAAATGTGGCGGTAGAGTGGGAGGAGATTGAGAATTTTGATTGGTACACGTATCTGGGAGGAGTGTTTACAGGAGGGAAGGAAATACTAGAGAGTTTACGAGTAGGATTGCACATTAGGATGGGAGGATACAAGTAGAGAGGAGAGGAGATACAAGCAGCAGAGATGAAGGCGCTGAGGGCTATGGTGGGGAAAACCAGAAGAGATAGAATAAGAAATGATAGGCCGAAAGAAAAGGTGACAAAGAGGAGATGGAAATAAGATTCCTGAGGGTGTCAGGTCGAGGAGGAGACCCAGGAAGAGGTTGGGTAATTCGGTGGAGGACCTCTGAGATGCAGACGCTGATGGATGGACAGGTGCTGCAAGACAGAAGTCGATGGAGGAAGATTCTGGCTCGAATGACAGGCTGAAAAAGGCTTTCCTGGGAGAGGATGAAAAATGTAATATATATATATATATATATATATATATATATATATATATATATATATATATATATATATATATATATATATATATATATATATATATATATATATATATATATATATTTAAAAAAGTTCACATCTCACGGGCATTGCCCTATTCGAGGAGAGGAACTTTCTAGGTAGTATATACCTAGGATCCCGAAGTGGGATCGAACCGGCCCTCAAGCACGTGAGTCAATCACTTTACCGTTTGAGCCACTGTATATATATATATATATATATATATATATATATATATATATATATATATATATATATATATATATATATATATATATATATATATATATATATATATATATATATATATATATATATATATATATATATATATATATATATATATATATATATATATATATATATAAAAGGGGAGAGAGCCCCATGAAAGATTTTGCAGGGGTGTCCGACGACCTTAGCTCCTCTACTGTTACCTTCACATTTTGGGGGTTGCAATAAAGACTCCTCAAATCAAAAGTTTGATGGAAATCAATTAACATTGTACAGTATATAGTTCCTTGCGACATGTCTCATCGGTCTTGTCCACCAAGTTTTGTGCAAGTTCACTGAATCATTAAATTTAATGAATCCATGCTGAATTTCCCGAAAAGATATTAAGATTTTAATTAGGAAAAAAATTTATATTGTATAAACAACAGTTTTTGAAGAATTGTTTGATATAAGTAGGTAAGTTTGTAATTTGTTTGTCCTTTATGTTGTCCTATTTAGAGGGAGTAACAATATTTACTGTCTTCAAGCTGTCTCTAAATTTCCTTTATTCTAAACAGAATTTTTGCAGTACAGAAATAATGGGGGATATCATTTATAAAGTCCTTTCCTCAATATTTTAATATTTATCGAAGTGAAATTATATATTCTTTAGATCAGAAAATATAATAAAATTATTGCATTGAAGGAATGGGTCAGTCATTCAGCACACTAAGATGAGTCAATGAGGTTCAAAATTATTCATTAACTAATAATAGAGGATAAAATACCTTTTTAAGGAGATTGGATGGTACTAACAAAAATTTTATCTTCGTTTCAACCAAAAATATAAACATTAAAATTCCCGATAAAAGAGATAATTCAGAGCGAAAGATTTTAGCTTTGTTGTGAAGTCAGAAACAAACCTTTCAAACTTTCACCATGCTGGAAACCCCATGCTTACCAATTGTGGTGGCTCCTTCTTTCCAGCCACCTCTGTTCTGTGGAACTCTCTACCATCATCTATTTTTCCTCTTGCATTTATTCTTCCTCACTTCAAGGCTTCCCTCCGTGCACCCCAGAGTTATGTGCGTTAAGTTCGGGTCTGGGTGGCTTTTCTTCCACTTTTCTCTTTTGTATATGCCCCCTCCTTGAAAAGGGCTCTGCCCATGAGTGTTGATTAACTTTAAAAAAAAAAAAAAAAAAAAAAAAAAAAAAAAAAAAAAAAAATCCTTCCAACTGTAATACTTAATGTTTTTATAGTCATTTTTATATAAATAAAAACATAAATATGAATCTATGATAATAATAGTCTGGGGGTCTCTTTTACATCTAACTTTATATCTTTTTAATGAAAGTTTTAAATGAATTCTTTGTAATTATAACCTGTTCTTATTATAACTCGTTTCTTACTTCACTAATCAAATTTTCAGTAAATAGTATGAAAGAATTATTATAAACAAGACTGATAATAATAATAATAATAATAATAATAATAATAATAATAATAATAATAATAATAATAATAATAATAATAATAATAATAATAATAATAATAATAATAATAATAATAATAATAATAATAATAATAATAATAATAATAATAATAATAATAAAACCTAATGTCAATAATAATAATAATAATAATAATAATAATAATAATAATAATAATATAATAATAATAATAATAATAATAATAATAATAATAATAATAATAATAATAATAATAATAATAATAATAATAATAATAATAATAATAATAATAATAATAAATAATTATTATAATAATAATAATACTAATAATAATAATAAAAATAATAATAATAATAATAATAATAATAATAATAATAATAATAATAATAATAATAATAATAATAATAATAATAATAATAATAATAATAATAATAACAATAACACTATAATAATAATAATAATAATAATAATGATAATAATAATAATAATAATAATAATAATAATAATAATAATAATAATAATAATAATAATAATAATAATAATAATAATATAATAATAATAATAATAATAATAATAATAATAATAATAATAATAATAATAATAATAATAACCAGATAAACTATTATTATTATAATTTTATCATTATTAGTGTTGTTATTACTATTATTTTTAATTATAATAATTAATGTCTAAATATTGTTATTACTTAAATAATAATTACTTCCTATTAATTTAATAAAGATGAAACCCAAAAAAAATATGAAAAACGTTAAATTTAATATTTGAATTTTATTAATTAAAAAAAAAAAAATTTCAATTATTTTGTTTTATTTTATTTAATAAGAATAAAATTAAAATTTTTGAAAATTATTTTTTTATTTATTAATTTAATGATTTATATTATATATATATATATATATATATATATATATATATATATATATATATATATATATATATATATATATATATATATATATATATATATATATATATATATATATATATATATATATATATATATATATATATATATATATATATATATATATATATATATATATATATATATATATATATATATATATATATATATATATATATATATATATATATATATACACTACCTTGTAAAATTGTCTCACCACGGCTGAAATCCTTCAAGAAGGTTCTAAATATAAAAACTGACGGTCTTGAGACAATATTTTACTTTACGTACATCTGCACAAATATCCCGTACATACGTTTACGTCTTAAGTTTCCGCGATACGGAGACTGTGGAATAGCAAGATACCAATATCTATAGAAAAGGAAAAATTGAGAAACCAACGAACTCCAATTTTAATTGGTTATAGTAGTTAACCTTAGTGTCCCACCGCCGAGAATCAGTAGTTACATTGTATACGATAGTGAAGACATGATGGGAAGAGCTTTCCATCATTTGTTACTTGATGAATGAATGTAGATAGAAGCATTGGCAGAAGAAGGCCACTGCTATCGCTACCTCGGACGTAGGTTCAACCTTCGACACACAAGCATCGATAAGAAAAAGACAATGAATCCAGTAGACGACCGGGGAAAAGCAGACCACGCTCGACACGTCGTGAAGACTGATTTAGACGGCAATGCACAATGCGGGAGCGCTTCATAACAGCAAGTAGCCTCCAGAAACAGTTCACAAAAGAACTTGGAACAAGTGTAAGTATTAATACGGTTCGTAGACGGCTTCGCAAACACGGGTATCGGCCACGAAGGCTTGCAAGAGGGTCACCTCTCACGAGAGGTCATCGTGCAGTGTGGGTCTCTTATGCACTTTTATATGTTCATTTGCCACTCCGCCAGTGAGGACTTGTCCTATTTACGAATGAGTCCTAGATTCAATCTCTATAGTTCAGATCGATGTCAAAGAGTAAGAGTATATCGGCTATCCAACGAATGATATGTAGTGTGCTGCATCCACTGGGAGGGACATACGGTGGTTGGTTGCTTACGGTCTTGGGATTTATTTCGTTAGCCATCCGTACAGATCTTCACATCCTTCGAAAGGGTCCCTGACCTCTGTACGATTCATTGCTAACATCCTTAAATCATATATCATACCTTATGCTCCCTAAATAGGTCCGCAGTTTATCGTTATGCATGATAATGCCCGATCTCACGCGGTTAAGTATGAACACGAATATCTAATGAAGGTTCAACTCAAGACTTTCCGGTTGCCCTCATACAGTCCAGGCCTGAATCCCACCAATCATGTGCAGGACATGTTGGAAAAGGCACTTCGACAGCTCAACCTACCCCAAGAATGACCCTGAATGACCTTCGGCAGGCCCTGGTAGACCTATGGGACACAATTCCTCTGGATGACATACGGAATCTCAAATCCAGCATGGGACGACGGTGCCAAGCCAGTCATTGCGTCGTGAGGTAGTCATGCACAGTACAGAGGCACCATCAACACATCCTATGGAGAATCCATGTACCTACAGGCTCAAGCCCGTTTTACTCTATAACACCTACATCCCCATTTATCGTTTTTATAGGGACATTACCATACCCCTTTGTACCCACATTTGTGTATATTGTGTCTCTTAATTTGTATGAATCTTATTAAAAATATTGTAATCTATATCCTGTATC
Organism: Armadillidium nasatum; assembly: GCA_009176605.1. Classification (NCBI taxonomy): domain Eukaryota; kingdom Metazoa; phylum Arthropoda; class Malacostraca; order Isopoda; family Armadillidiidae; genus Armadillidium; species Armadillidium nasatum. The sequence continues at coordinate 42,461 of SEYY01024663.1, read as the reverse complement.
CTTTCATCCCATTATGTACCTTTTCTCAGTATATATATATATATATATATATATATATATATATATATATATATATATATATATATATATATATATATATATATATATATATATATATATATATATATATATATATATATATATATATATATATTTCAAAATACAATAATCTATGAAAATTCTTATCTTTAAAGCAAAAATTCCTTGTAAATAAACTGCGTCTCGAAAAATTAGTCCTTTTCGCCTTGGTCGCGAGAACACGCCTTAAATTACTCCGCGGGCAAAGTGTGACGTCACAGAAACATTAGTAAAATTTTTTTTGGATGCGGCTCTATAAAGAAGATTTCTTTGTGTGATGTTTCGCAATATTTTTTAAGTTAATCTTTGTTTTTTTCTGTATTTCGAATTCTCTCTCTCTCTCTCTCTCTCTCTCTCTCTCTCTCTCTCTCTCTCTCTCTCTCTCTCTCTCTCTCTCTCTCTCTCTCTCTCTCTCTCTCTCTCTCTCTCTCTCTCTCTCTCTCTCTCTCTCTCTCATTTTTTTTAATTAAAAATGGCTGGAAATATATTTTTATATATAGACTCATTTATCTTTTCTTATCAATTTTGGTCAATTCAGAAATAAACATTACAATTTTGAACATCTCAAAAGACATTTTTTGTCTTCTTTGTGAGTATCTCTTCAGTATTTTTAGATTTTCAGTTTGATTTACACAAAGTGCTTATTTTATAAGGTCATTCACTATCATAAACATAACAAATTATGGCGTTCGAAGGGTGAAGCAGAGCCAGAGGAAAGAAAGTAACCGCATAAACTAGAATTCTTATATATATATATATATATATATATATATATATATATATATATATATATATATATATATATATATATATATATATATATATATATATATATATATATATATATATATATACTGAAACTCTTAAAGGCTGCTATACCTCCAAGATTCGAACCCTGGCCTCTTGGATCGTAAGCAAGAGTGTTATCCCCTGAGCCAAGACGATACGAAAATGAAATTACGCTGGGAAGTTTCATGAAATACTATCATGCTAAACTCCCACAGCACCCCACCCGACCGCACGATGACACGGGGGCAACGACGCCAGTTCTATTCCTCTTTCTCGCAGACTAGTTAAATCAAATCCTTTTAGAGCCACTAACTCTACTCTTGGTTCGAAACTATTGAATCCCGGCGTTATAACAGACTTTTAGAGTTTCAATATTGTTTCGAACTACGAGTTGAGTTAGTGTTTCTAAAAGGATGATATATATATATATATATATATATATATATATATATATATATATATATATATATATATATATATATATATATATATATATATATATATATATATATATATATATATATATATATATATATATATATATTACCCCGCGGGAATCAATTATTCTAATTAGGACGTTTCGTGGATGCGGCTGAGCACTTTATCAGATAAATTTAAATGGAGTCACGTTCACCAAATGTCATAATAAATTAGCACTCATTCCCTTGGGTTTATATATATATATATATATATATATATATATATATATATATATATATATATATATATATATATATATATATATATATATATATATATATATATATATATATATATATATATAAAAGAACTGAAACCAAAAGAAAAAATAAATTAATTTAAAAAAAAATGGAGTTCAGATTTAATTAAAGGCTGACATGTCCCGAAACAAAAAATTTAATTTTGATCAATTCTTTAATACGTCAAAGGAAATAGAATTCTCCAGTTACGTCTTCCAGTAATAGAGCAAACATAGTTGCTCATAGAAAAACATTATAAGGGCCCAAACATAAAATATAATGATTTCTTAAACAAAACAAAACAAAAATAAATAAATAAATGAAAGAGAATGTGCCCGATCAAAATTTAGTATAATTAGAAGAATTAGGAATGAATAAAGACAGTGTAGATGAATTAAGTTGTACATTAGTATGAGAAAAGACGTCAAATGTTGAAATTTCAAAAGGCTTCAAATTAAGATTAGAAGAATAGGCAACAACTCTTCTCACAAATTCAAAACATCCTCCATGGATGAAATTAAAACAAACAAAAATGAGAGAGAATAGATTTTGTTGTCTATAAATTCAAAAATCTAAATTTCAGTTAAATGGTCTACATCAATGGCCGACAACCCTTCACTTCGAAAAGAATTTAATTTATCAACCCTTCAAAATTATTGCAATAAAACTTAACACTAATTAAATTATTAATTAATAATATTTCTAATTAAAATAAAAAAATAATTTTGATTTTCTATTTTTTATTTTAAAATCAAAAATATGCATTTACAATATTTTTTTTTAACGGCAAGCAAAATATTCCATAAGTAATTTACACTTTAAAATAAACGTTATTTTGAATACTAAGTCACGTACGATAAATTTTGAGATAAGAAAGAGAAATGCGTCCAACAAAGAGGAAATTAAAACTAATAAAGAGGGAAAATGGAGACATTTGAACAGAAAGATGATTGTGCATTATATCAAGCTGACAGTTCACTTATCAGCCTTGTCAAGAAATCCCTTCAACTTCTAATTTCCAAGTGGCGTGCATATATATATATATATATATATATATATATATATATATATATATATATATATATATATATATATATATATATATATATATATATATATATATATATATATATATATATATATATATATATATATGGTCCACTTGGCGAGGACATAGCTCAGTCCGAAGCGATGAAAGTACCCCACACTGGGCTTAACACGCGGGGTGATAGGGTGGGCTAGACCATTCCGTTTCACTCCGTTGCCCTTTAGTTCGTTCCTTTTCGCATTTCATCTTCTCAGAGGGTCTCTAGTATACCCTTGACTCACATTGGAGTGCCTATGCTCCCACAACCTTCCTCCTTCTTCACATGTATCTTACAATTTACAAGCGCTTACACTTACATTACCTATTAAATAAATCAAAAATGGCGAAACATAAATCTGCCTCGGAGAATTCAAGAGGGGCGAACTCCAAATATAGAACCTCATCCAGTCCTTCTCCCATCACCACTTGGAAGTTGGTGGCCTCCGGGGATGGGATTGGTGCCACCAAGACCTTGTTGCTGACTTGCCCTGGTGCACGGTCTTCTTTTTTCATTAATTTCTGCAACATTTGCGGTCTTTTGTCTAATCTCCACTTTGTCGAACATCACCTCTCTTCTTCTAGACCTCATCTCTTATTCTTAGCTGAAACTCAGGTGTCTGATTACTCTGACAGCAAACCCTACTCTGTTTCCTCCTACTGTCTCTATCCTCAAAGGCGGATGTTGCGCATATGTGCGCAATGATGTTGTCTGTTCTCGTGTCTCTAATTTGGAGTCTTCTGAATTCTCAACTTTATGGCTTAAATTTTCTTGCAACTCTACAACTGTCTACTTATCTACTAACTCTACAGACTATCCGAAATTCTTCGACTATCTTAGCTCCAGAATAGAACATATTCTTTTTTCTTCTTCTTTCTCCGAAATCATCATTTTAGGTAATTTCAATGTTCACCACTACCAATGGCTTTCATCTAGTTCTCATGATTCAGCTGGTGAACTCGCCTTCTAGTTTCTATCCAGAACAACCTTGAGCAGTTGGTGCGTCCCTCTACCCGTATCCCTGACTCTCTTGGATGATGAACCCAACATATTTGATCTTTTCCTAACTTCTTATCCTTCTCCTTACACTGTTAAACTCTTTCCTCCTCTGGGTTCATCCGATCATCTTCTTATCTCCGTTCTTGTCCTGTCTCTTCAAGTCTTTCGTAAGAACGGCCCCGCCTTCTACGAGAAGACGTTTCTGGTATTTCGGTGCCACTAACTGGTCTGACTTGAGGTTGTACTTTTCTGATTTTCCATGGAATGATTATTGTTTCCGTGGAAGGAGTCCCCTTGAGTGTATATAGTGCTTAACAGAGGTGATTTTCTCTGGCATGGAGACGTACATTCCATATTCTTTCCCTTCTACTAAACCTAACAAACCTTGGTTTAACTCTGCTTGTTCTCGTGCTATCAGCTGCTGGGATGCTGCCTTCGGGGATTACCGTCGTCTTCAAACTCCAGAAACTCATGAAACTTATATTTCACACCGGAATTGCGCAAAATCTGTTCTTCGAGATACAAAAAACTCTTTTCTCCGACGCAAATGCAATAATCTTTCTGATTCCTCTTCCTCTCGCCCTTTCTGTCATTTTGCAAAAAATGTCAACTCTAATTTTGCTTCTTTCCCTCTTCTCTCCTCTAGTATCTTCTGTCGGTTCAACTGCCGTTTTGCCTTCCTCTAAAGCTGAACTCTTCGCTCAAACTTTTACCTCTAATTCAACTTTAGACGATTCCGGAGCTGTTCCTACTCCTTCAACCCCCTCCAACTCATTTGTGCCTAAAATTGCAATTTCTTCTAAAAACGTCATTTCTGCTCTCTCTGAGCTTAACACTAAGAAGGCTTACGGTCCTGATGGTATCCCTCCTGTGATTCTCAAAACTTGTGCTTCCGAGCTTGCACCCTGCCTTGGTAAACTATTTCGTTTATGTCTTTCTACTTCAACCTTCCCTTCTTGCTGGAAACGTGAGCTCATTCAGCCTGTGCCAAAAAGGGGGAACTATCTCAACCTTCTAGCTACCGTCCAATTTCTTTAACCTCCGTTCTTTCTAGAGTTTTCGAATCTATCCTTAGCAAGAAGATTTGGAAACATCTCAATTCTTCTAATCTTATCTCTGATCGCCAGTATGGCTTTCGTAAGAAACGCTCTACTGGTGATTTTCTTTCCATTCTCTCTGACTCTTGGTTCTCCGCGCTTCGGCATTTCGGTGAATCTTTTGTTGTCGCGCTGGACATATGGAAAGCTTTCGATACAGTCTGGCACAAAAATTTGGTTTCCAAACTTCTCTCTTTCGGAATCTTTCTTTCTCTTTGATTTCCTTTCTGGTCGCTCTATAGCAGCTGTTGTAGACGGCCACCGTTCATCCTATAAATCTATTAATAGTGGTGTTCATCAAGGATCTGTTCTATCCCAACATTTTTTCTGCTTTTCATTAATAAACTTCTCTCTATTACTTCATCTCCTATCCACTCCTATGCTGATGACTCCATTGTTCATTACTCTTTTCCTTTTGAAAGGTGTCTCTCCCAACAACAGAAAGGAGACACAAGGAGGGTGACCTCGGAGCAACTAACCTCTGATTTATCTCGCATTTCAAATTAGGGTAAGAGAAAACATTGTCGTTTTCAATGATTCAAGAACTTACAGTAATTCCTCCATCTCTCTACTCGGCACACTCTTCCATTCAACTACATCTTCTTCGAAAACACAGATCTCAAACCTTCATCTCTCCTTAAAATTCTTGGTGTTTCTTTTTCTAGTGATCTTTCTTGGAAAGATCACATAATTTATCTTTCTAAACAAGCTTCTAAAAGTTTGGGTGTTCTGAGGGACCTACAGCATTTTTTCACTCTACCCCAGTACTGTATGGAGTACGCATCACACATCTGGCATGGGTCCACTCATACAGCTCTCCTAGAAAAGGTGATGTCTAGAGCTTTTCGCCTTATCAACTCTCCTGCTCTCACTAATTCTCTCCAGTCTCTTTCTTCCCGTCGAATTGTTGCGTCACTCTCTCTATGCTATGGTTATTACAACGAATACTGCTCTTCTGAACTCTCTCATCGCATACCTCCTCCTGCGACTCGTCTTTCTACACAGTCTCTTCCATTCTCTATCCAACTCTCTGACCCCAGACTTAACCGCTATGCTAAATCTTACATGTACTCTACTGGTAATGTCTGGAACACTTTCCTTCATCAATCTTCTCAACTTCCTATGACATACACATATATATATATATATATATATATATATATATATATATATATATATATATATATATATATATATATATATATATATATATATATATATATATATATATATATATATATATATATATATATATATATATATATATATATATATACATATATAAAACCACTACATCGCTCGTGGAGTTGAAATATATTCAACTTTTTTTTATAAAAAAAAAATTATATATATATATATATATATATATATATATATATATATATATATATATATATATATATATATATATATATATATATATATATATATATATATATATATATATATATATATATATATATATATATATACTATAGAACCTGAAACTTGTTTATTAAGAGATATTTTGTAGTCTTGTCAATAAAATTGACCAAAAAGGAAATGACAAGGCTATTAAGAGTATAAAACGGTTTAATAATATATATGTTTTCCAAGCTGTTTTAATGTATAGAAGATTATTTGAAACAGATAGATGAAGGAATTGAGTTTTTGAAGCACTGAAAACAACCAAGTTTTCTATGTTACAGTTATATAAATAAGAAATGGGACTATCAGAGTTCATTTTATTCCAGGTAAACAGCATTTTAAGTTGTTTACCACTGTTGTTTTTCTTTTATAAATAGAAAAAAGTAATATATTTTAGAGTTTTTTCATAGCAGTGATCAGGGATGAATTAACAGATAAAATGTTATTAATTATTGTTATTATTATTGTTAGAGGGTAGTAATAAATAGAACCATGAAGAACACTAATATTGGTAGATTTAAAGGATTAACAGTGGCCTTCTATAACACCTGCTACAGAGAGAAACGGCAACAGAATTCAAAATAAAGTTCAAAGTGACTGATAGATGATGCAGAGAGAATGAAATTCATAAAATTAAACTCTCCCACATTAATCATGATCATCAATAACAATAACAAAAGAGCATCATCACCAACATCAAATAGAACAACAAAAACAACAACAAGCAGGAGGAAAACAAATACAACAAAACACATACCAACAAAAATATCATCACCATCATTATCTTGAACATTACAAACAACAACAAAGAAAACAACATCACCACCACCATGACAACACAAACAAAAACAACAATAACAACAACAACATCAACAACAAAAACAGAAACAACAACAACAACAGCAACAACAACAACAACAACAGCAACAACAACAACAACAACAGCACAGCTAACAATACTAACAAATACAACAATAATAACAGCAACAAAAACAAAAACAACAACAGCAACAACAATAACAACAAAAACAACAACAACAACTGCAACAACAGCAATAAAAACAACAATAACAGCAACAGCAACAACATCAACAACAACTGCAACAACATCAATAACAATAACAACAACAATAACAATAACAACAGCAGCAATAACAAAAACACCACCAACAACAACAAGAATAACAGCAACAAAATAAAAACAACAGAAAAAACAACAATAACAACAACAACAACAACAGCAAGACCAATAACAACAGCAACAAGAATAACAAAAACAACAACAATAATAACAACAATAACAGCAACAACATCAGCAACAACAACAGCAACAACAACAACAACAGAAACAACGACAACATCGACAACAGCAACAGCAACAATAACAACAGCAGCAGCAAGAACAACAGCAGCAACAACAATATCAACAACAGCAACAGCAACAGCAACAGCAACAGCAACAGCAACAATAACAACAGCAACAGCAAGAACAACAATAACAACAGCAAAAACAACAACAGAAAGATCAACAACAACAACAACAACAACAACAATAACAACAACAACTAACAACACCAACAAAAACAACAACAATAATAACTACAATAATAGCAACAACAACAACAGCAATAACAAGAGGAACAGCAAAAACAACAACAATAGCAGCAGCAATAACATCAACATTAACAACAACCCCAACAAAAACAATAACAAAAACAATAATAACAGCAACAAAAAAACAACAACAACAACAACAGCAGCAGCAGCAGCAAAAACAACAACAATAATAATAACAACAACAACAACAACAACAACAACAACAACAACAACAGCAATAACAAGAGGAACAGCAAAAACAACAACAATAGCAGCAGCAATAACATCAACATTAACAACAACCCCAACAAAAACAATAACAAAAACAATAATAACAGCAACAAAAAAAACAACAACAACAACAGCAGCAGCAGCAGCAAAAACAACAACAATAATAATAACAACAACAACAACAACAACAACAACAACAACAACAACAACAACAACAACAACAACAACAACAACAACAACAACAACAACAACAACAACAACAACAACAACACTTTATGCTTCCACAATTATATATTTAATTAAAATAAGAGAGAAAAGGGAGATGCATTCAAAATGTGGGATTAGTGTAGGGTTTTTTTTTCGTTTCTTTCTTAACATACTTCAAAAATTTTGTATTTCACTATGGTTTCTTTTTCATTTCGCTCTTTAAAAAATTCCCTTTAAAGAAAAAAAAGTTAATTTAATTTTGAAAATTATTCCGTTTAATTTAATTTATCAATATAATTAAATCTCTTACATTTTAAAATCCAAAATGTAGCTTTTTGGATTCATAATTGAAAAGTATGATAACTATTATTATTTGAGATATTCTTCAAAAAGATATATTTTACAAAAAAAAAAAAAAAACCATGGTTTTGTATGGAATTTCAAAAACGAATATTAACTGTTAATGAACAGAAAGGAGGTCACGGATGACCAAAGGTCAAGAAGAACCAACAAGAATAAGCAAAATTAACTTTAGAAATACCGAGCGCATAATAAATAAACATTGTAAGAAGAGAATTCATGATTTAATTTAAGCAGAACTGAGTAATTTGGTTTCTAAAAGAAAGAAGAATTTTATCATTTAAGTTTGGTTTCTAGACGAAGTTGGAACTCTATCATATAATTTGGGTTCTAGAGGAAGGAAGAACTCTATCGTTTACGCTTGGTTTCTACACGAAGGAAGAACTCTATCATTGAAGTTTGGCTTCTATTCTATCATTTAAGTTTGGTTTTAGTGAAAGGAAGAACTGTATAATTAAACTTGGTTTTTAGAGGAAGGAATAATTCTATCATTTAAGTTTGGTTTCTAGAACGAAGGAAGAACTCTATCATTGAAGTTTGGCTTCTAAAGGAAGGAAGAACTCTATCATTTTAGTTTGTTTTCTAGACCAGCGGTTCCCAACCTGGGGTACGCGTACCCCTGGGGGTACGCCTGCTATTGATTGGGGGTACAAAAAAAATATATGGCTTAATTAAAAAAGAAGCAAAAGGAAAAAAACTAATAAAATATAGATTATAGAATATCAAATTACGAAATTAAATTATTGTTCTTATATATATATATATATATATATATATATATATATATATATATATATATATATATATATATATATATATATATATATATATATATATATATATATATATATATATATATATATATATATATATATATATATTGGATTTGTGTGTTACGAAGGTACTCGTAAATAAAAAACATTATGAAGGGGTACGGAAGGAAAAAAAGGTTGGGAACCGCTGTTCTAGACGAAGGAAGATCTCTATCATTTTTTTTGGTTTCTAGAGGAAGGAAGACTCTATCATTTGTTTGGTTTCTAGAGGAAGGAAAAATTCTATCATTTAAGTTGGTTTCTAAAAGAAGAAAAAACTCTATTATTAAAATTTGGCTCCTAAAAAGAAGGAAGAACTCTATAATTTCAGTTTGGTTTCTAAACGAAGGAAGAACTCTATCATCTAAATTTTGTTTCTGGAGGAGGGAAGAACTCTATATCATCCGAAGATAAGTGGGGCAATATCCAAAAATAAATGACCCCTAAATTAGGGGATATATAGAGCCTTTAAAGTAGTAATATTATAAAAGTAAAATTCAGTATAATTGGAATAAAAGCTGACTTCTCACGTTAAGGTACACATCCCTATAAATCTTCTATTGCACTCAAACCTTTTAAATGTTACATACAGAAATTTACACATCATTTAGGTTTCTGATTAGAAGCTGTCTCAGGATGCCTCTGATCTAAGCTACCTTTTAATATTATTATTATTATTATTATTATTATTATTATTATTATTATTATTATTATTATTATTATTATTATTATTATTATTATTATTATTATTATTATTATTATTATTATTATTATTATTATTATTATTATTATTATTATTATTATTATTATTATTATTATTATATTATTATTATTATTATTATTATTATTATTATTATTATTATTATTATTATTATTATTATTATTATTATTATTATTATTATTATTATTATTATTATTATTATTATTATTATTATTATTATTATTATTATTATTATTATTTTTATTATTATTATTTTTTATTATTATTATTATTATTATTATTATTATTATTATTATTATTATTATTATTATTATTATTATTATTTGATTCTTCTTGCTGCTGGCATCATCATTATTATTTTTATTATTATTATTATTATTATTATAATTTTTATTATTATTATTATTATTATTGCACAGATTCTTGTTGTTGGCATGTTTACAAGTTTTGTGAAGACAGTCCCAAAGTACCTCGGTTCTAAAGGAACCTTTAATGGACATAATGACCAAAAAGGTTCTTCTTGATAAACAAAGGTTATTGTAAATACTTTTGAAATGCAAAATTTAAGTAATTTCATTAATTCAATTGTACAAGAATGTACTACGCAGTGTTTCTAATAGTACTTGTTTGTGTACTTGTTTGTAATAGTGGTATTGTGGGTGCAGTATTCATTGCATCGAAGATCTCTTTCCATATTCATTTACATGTATATGGTACTAATATTAATATTTTAAATTAAGTATATTCATATTTAGAGACTATGTCAATTCATATATATATATATATATATATATATATATATATATATATATATATATATATATATATATATATATATATATATATATATATATATATATATATATATATATATATATATATATATATATATATATATATATATATATATATATATATATATATATATATATATATATATATATATATATATATATATATATATATATATATATATATATATATATATATATATATATATATATATATATATATATATATATTATTACATTGATTCTTGATCTTTGTATTAATTTATTATTATTATTTTTATTATTATTATTATTATTATTATTATTATTATTATTATTATTATTATTATTATTATTATTATTATTATTATTATTATTATTATTATTATTATTATTATTATTATTATTATTGTTATTATTATCATTATTATTATTATTATTATTATTATTATTATTATGCTTTGATACTTTTTTATATCAATTAATTGTAAATATAAAGCTTAAAGAACTCCTGTTTATGACTGTTCCTTATATAATAACTCCGATAGTAATAGCAAGAGTCCTAATGATCCCCTCCCACAAACCACTCCCTCTCCCTCACCCCACCTCCACACCACCCCACCCCACCCACACACCTCATACCAACGGAGGAGGGACGATAATACGATCAAACTTCAAATCGATATTCTGGGTATGCGATGTATTAAATTTTTATTATCGATATTTATATCGAACTTGTATTGATAAAAATTTGATATCGATTCATCAAAATAATATAAAGTATATAAAAATATAGACAATATTCTTTTTTAATTATAAATTAACATTCTATAAAAGAGTAATAATAATAATAATAATAATAATAATAATAATAATAATAATATAATAATAATAATAATAATAATACAATAATAATTGTAATAATAATAATAATAATAATAATAATAATAATAATAATAATAATAATAATAATAATAATAATTGTAGTAATAATAATAATAAAAATAATAATAATAATTGTAATAATAATAACATTAATAACAATAATAATAATAATAATAATAATGATAATAATAATAATAATAATAATAATAATAATAATAATAATAACAATAATACTGATAATAATAAAAATGTTTTCGAATATACATTAATTATAATTTTTGTCGCTAGGTGTCACATTGTTATTAAAATCGTTCGTTGACCTTGTTTAGCTCTCTTCTTAAATGTCGAGGCGCCTCAGAGAATCGAAACTTGTTTTATTCTGACGTCAATTGACGTCACAATATTACGCTTTTGTTTTGCTTTTATTTTTTTAGTCGAATGCATATATTATAATAAATAGTGTTTGAAGCCTCTCAAATCGACAGCTTTATATATATATATATATATATATATATATATATATATATATATATATATATATATATATATATATATATATATATATATATATATATATATATATATATATATATATATATATATATATATATATATATATATATATATATATATATATATATATATATATATAGAGAGAGAGAGAGAGAGAGAGAGAGAGAGAGAGAGAGAGAGAGAGAGAGAGAGAGAGAGAGAGAGAGACAGACAGAGTGAATGAAAATTAATAAGGAACTTTAATTGAGTATGTATGTTTGTATGAATATTTCAAGCTTTCTCAAATTCAACAAACAACCAAAAAATTGGCTTTGAAAAGAACTGTTTTTTAAACACAAACTTTCATTTTGTTTACAAAGATCTAAATTAACTTTCATGTGTTGCACATACGAATAGGCTATAGTATACTAGCGTATAACCAGCACAATCATTCATATATATATATATATATATATATATATATATATATATATATATATATATATATATATATATATATATATATATATATATATATATATATATATATATATATATATATATATATATATATATATATATATATATATATATATATATATATATATATATATATATATATATATATATATATATATATATCTATAAATTAGATAAAGCAATAAGAGTGGGAGAGTAAATTACAGTAAGAAATGCACAATCTCTCTCTCTCTCTCTCTCTCTCTCTCTCTCTCTCTCTCTCTCTCTCTCTCTCTCTCTCTCTCTCTCTCTCTATTCTCAAAATTCTCTCTCTCTCTCTCTCTCTCTCTCTCTCTCTCTCTCTCTCTCTCTCGTTCTCTAGAATTCGGAAAAAGTTGGACGTGGTAAGTTCAGTCCAAGGTTGCTTAATGTCAATCCTAATACTTTTAAAAGTGGACGATTGTTTCCGTTAAATAAACTTTTATAGCCTAATAATAAATCAGTGCATTTTGCGTACAATCTTTATCGTAAATAAATGACTCTTCTGGATAAGCACAAGGGTCCTTATGATATCTCCAAATGGAAACAGTATTCTAGATTAAGATTAAGGACAACATATTTTGAAATGAAGTGTTTTAAGCAAAAGGTAATGGGGAAATTTAGAAGCAGGAAGAGTGTTAAACATTACAGATAGAATCATCAAGAGAATGGGATCGAGAACAGAACAGATGATGGTGAGGATGAGAAAAAAGAGCACAAAGTTCATATCATTGGAGAAGGTATGCGACTATTATTATAGCATACTATAATTTTTTTATATTAAAAATTGTAATAGCAAATGACACAAAACTTAAGGGAGTAATTGTTTTATTAATTATATTTTAAAATATTTTACTGCATAAAAAATCGATTTAATTGCTTTTAACTGAAATCCTTATCAATTACTTGACGTTGGCATTTGTCCTTTTTAAATTTCGTGACGTTGGTCTTTGTCCTTTTTAAATTTCGTGACGTTAGTCTTTGTCATTTTTAAATTACACGACTTTGGTCTTTGTCCTTTTTAAATTTCGTGACGTTGGTCTTTCATTTTTAAATTTCGTGACGTTGGTCTTTGTCCTTTTTAAATTTCGTGACGTTGGTCTTTCATTTTTAAATTTCGTGACGTTGGTCTTTCATTTTTAAATTTCTTGACGTTAGTCTTTGTCCTTTTTAAATTTCGTGACGTTGGTCTTGGTCTTTTTTAAATTTAATAGGATTTGAATAAATATTAAAACAACTATTTCATTAAAACAACATTGTAATTTCGGATAATAATAATAATAATAATAATAATAATAATAATAATAATAATAATAATTTTTAAAAAGAGAACAAAAACAACAGCAAAAATTAAAAAGAACAAGAAAAAGGAAAAGAACAAGGAGATAATTACAATTATTATTTATTATTATTATTATTATTATTATTATTATTATTATTATTATTATTATTATTATTATTATTATTATTATTATTTTGTTGTTGTTGTTATTATATTATTATTATTATTATTATTATTATTATTATTATTATTATTATTATTATTATTATTATTATTATTATTATTATTATTATTATTATTATTATTATTATTATTATTATTATTATTATTATTATTATTATTATTATTATTATTATCATTATTATTATTATTATTATTATTATTATTATTATTATTATTATCATTATTATTATTATCATTATTATTATTATTAAAAACCTTTTATTGCAACTCCGTAGATTCGACCAAGTCGATTCAATGAAACAAAAAACTCTGACGCAAATTCTGCAATTAATTACACGAATTTTCTTAACACGACATTTTAAACTCCCAAACATTACAATGAACAAAATATGTATTACTATTAATTTATCTACTACTACTATTGCTATTACAACCCATTAACATCCGGGGGTTTTCTTTGTAATATAAAAAGTTTGAAAGAAATTTAAATTTTTCTCTCTCTCTCTCTCTCTCTCTCTCTCTCTCTCTCTCTCTCTCTCTCTCTCTCTCTCTCTCTCTCTCTCTCTCTCTCTCTCTCTCTCTCTCTCTCTCTCTCTCTCTCTCTCTCTGTCGTAACTGAAACTCTGTAAATGTAGAAATTTATTGCTTAAATGACGTGTTTGACTCGTTAACCCAAAAAGCTTGTTTAAAACATGTTAAGAAGGAAAATGAAATCAATAAAATTATTTCTTATTGAACTTCCAAAAAGAAAGAATAAAGCAAACGAACAAAAGTAGAAGACAAGATAAATAAAGATATACAATAACTCTAAAGTAAAAAGGCAAATTATAGAAAAAAGTTTGAAGAAAGTAAGGTAAATAATAAAATCAGAATCGGCCGGTTGCAGTTGATGCCCTTATCCTCTTGGCAACTTTCAGGGTACTTGTTCTGTGGAATAAGATTCTTTTGGGGCGGCAATGTATATGATATGCGAGTTTGGCGCGACAGTAATTGTTGGATTTGAAAATAACCACGAGAAGTTCTCAGTAATAGATATTTTAAAAAATTTTCAAACATTCCAAAGATTTTTTTAAATTTTATATTTTGCCTAATTTTCTGCTTCATAAAATGTGAACTAACTCGTTCACATTTACAGTATATGAGTTTAATTGATATGTTATCGTAAAAACTATCGGCTCTTTCGTTTTTTGGAGCGACATTACATTTTTTATTTTTTTTACTAAAAAAAAAACAGATTCGGACGAATTCCTTTGATTTCGCGAAGCTTCAGAAATGCAAGCGTTCGTCAGGTTTGGTCTTTTTTCTGTCGTTAGTGTGAATTAGTCCAGGTTATGTTAAGTCGAGCTAGCTTTTAGTGGCTAGCCGTTAGCCCTACATTTACCCTTTAAGTCAAGGTTAGGTTAAGTCGAACAAGTTTGTTAGGAAAAAAAATGAATGGAAAAGACATAAACCTTATAAGAGATTTATAAAATATACTCTCACCAAAATGATTTTGTCTTAACAAATATTTTAACTTGTCCGATTTTTCTTACTGCCACTGGCTTTACTGTAATATTTCACGTGTAGACTTGAAATGCGAAAGGTCCAAACTGTCACTTATTAAAACAATCCCTTGTAATTCAATTGCATAGAAAGGTGACTTTTCTGTTTTTAAAATTGTTTATGTAGACTATGAAATTCCAATTACTCGACAATTTTACAATCGATTGATAAAAACGCTAATGTGTTCAAAGGTTCTTGCCAGAAACTATATATATATATAGAATATATATATATATATATATATATATATATATATATATATATATATATATATATATATATAGTATATATATATATATATATATATATATATATATATATATATATATATATATATATATATATATATATATTCTGGCAATTGGCATCTGGATTCTGGCATCCCTCCTCCTACTCCTTCTCCTCTCAGGTGTCCCATGTCTGTACCTGTAATTACACATGATCAGGTGCATGGGATCCTGAAATCTATGAACGTCAGGAAGGCCAGTGGCCCGGATGGCATTCCCCCTCGTGTCGTGTTCTGAGGGAGTGTGCTTCCGAGTTAGCGCCTGTCCTCGTTCAGCTCTACTCTCCATGCCTTAATACTAATACTTTTCCTCAATGCTGGAAGCGTGCATTTGTTCAGCCGATCCCGAAAAAAGGTAGTTCGTTCTGACCCTTCTAACTATCGACCTATAGCTCTCACTTGTGTTCTGTCTAAAATTTTTGAAACTCTCCTCAACTCTTATTTCCTGGATCATTTGGAGTCTCATTCTCTTCTCTCAGATCACCAGTATGGCTTTCGACGTTCGAGGTCAACTGGTGACATACTTTCCTATCTTACTGATCTATGGTCTTCTGCCCTTAGGGACTTCGGGGAGTCTTGTGTGGTGGCGCTTGACATATCCAAGGCTTTTGACCGGGTATGGCATGCGTCGCTGCTCTCCAAGCTCCCTTCCTTTGGGTTTCCTCCTTCTCTTTGCTTACTCTTGTCTAGTTTTCTCTCAGATCGTTCCATTTCGGCACTTGTAGATGGAGCGACCTCTTCCTCCTTTTCTGTCAACTGTGGTGTTCCTCAGGGTTCCGTTTTATCTCCAACTTTATTCTTACTTTTCATTAACGATCTTCTCAACTGCACTTCTAACTCTGTTCACTCTTATGCTGATGACTCAACTCTACATTCTTCTACTCATTTCAAATCTGCTCCCTCTTTTGCTTCTAGAGTTGCTTCTCGTCTTCAACTTTCCGATTCTATTCTTGCCGATCTGGATGGGATTTCCCGGTGGGGTTATAGCAACCTTGTGAAATTCAACTCTTTAAAAACTCAACTTCTTCACATCTCTCTCTCAAAAACACCTCCTAACTTTCCTATCCTCTTCGATGGCTCTCCCGTCTTACCTGTAAATAACATTAACATTCTTGGTCTAAACATAAACAACAAACTGTCTTGGAAACCACATATCACAATGGTTGCTAAAGTGGCCTCTAAGAAGCTGGGAATTCTGTTCAGATTGCGAGAATTTTTTTCTTCTGAGCAGTTACTCCAAATATATAAGGGTCTTATTCGTCCTTGTATGGAGTACTGTTCTCACATTTGGGGGGCTCCGGCTCCTCCTTCTCTTCTGGATAGGGTTGAGTCAAAAGCTAAAAGATTAATAAACTGTCCCCTACTTTCAAACTCTCTTGACCCTCTGTCTCTGCGACGTGACGTTGGCGCGCTATCTCTTTTCTACAGGTACTACAATGGCAGGTGCTCGAGGGAATTGGCCTCTCGCATTCCTCCACCGTTGCGTCGTCCTCGTTGCACAAGGGGTGCCCTGCTTTCGCATCAATTTTGTGTGGACGTAGGAAATCCCAGGCTAGCCCGTTGTGGTACCTCCTTCTTTCCATCCACCTCTATTCTGTGGAATTCTCTACCATCATCTATTTTTCCTCCTGTATTTGATCTTCCACTCTTCAAGGCTTCCATTTGCGCCCACCTGAGGGCTGTGCGTTAGGTGTGTGTGTGTGTTTGAAAGATTTTTGACCCTGTGTGTGTGCCCCCTCCTTGAAAAGGGCTCTGCCCGTGAGTGGTGGCGTTCTGTAAAATAAATATATATATATATATATATATATATATATATATATATATATATATATATATATATATATATATATATATATATATATATATATATATATATATATATATATATATATATATATATATATATATATATATATATATATATATATATATATATATATATATATATATATATATATATATATATATATATATATATATATATATATATATATATATATATATATATATATATATATATATATATATATAATTTTACAAACCTTTACTGTCAAGAAAATACGATATTATTAAATATTATTTAACTGTGCTCTATCCACAGGGAAATCAAGCTAAGTCTTACCTCTTATAGTTCCTTAGCAATGAAATCGCCCAAAAATTTTATTCCATTACACACAGTCTTTTCAAACTTTAAAATCGATTTATCTCGAAACCACTTTTTTGCACTTAATAGACTTTCCTTGTAAGCCAACTACTGTAAAATAAGCAAATACATGCTCTCTACATGACTGACGAAGAGAAAGTGTTTGTTTTGTGGAATTTGCTTACATTTGTAATAAAGGAAAAGGGGATTGATAGAGTACATTAGTAACACGTGTGGGGTATCAATATTATACGTAGCATACATACTGAGATTGAAAGGCAGGAGAAATTATGCCTACCTAATGTACAAAAAATTAAAAAATTTGCATTTTATTAACCTTTATAATTTTGTTGGATTAGGTGCATATTAAGCCCAAGAAGGAACTTTAAAAATCCTTTTTACAATGAAAATTTATTTATATAATAATAATAATAATTATTATTATTATTATTATTATATTATTATTATTATCATTATTATTATTATTATTATTATTATATTATTATTATTATTATTATTTATTATTATTATTATTATTATTATTATTATTATTATTATTATTATTATTATTATTATTATTATTATTATTATTATTATTAAGTATAACTATAATAATAATAATAATATAGAAAAATATTTTAAACTGTGAAGAACAAAAATTTAAATATGTATACGTTTCTTAAAGTTTCTTTCAAAATGTTTCTTTCACTATAAACGAAGGTTTTACGATCGGTTGCATTTCATTTGCAACCACATCGCCCTAATAGAAACGCTCGAGCGGTAAGAATGCACACACAATTTTCGTCCGTTAAATTAAAGAATGCGTTTGAAAATTTTTTTGCAACCACATACAGTATTTTCTTCGTTTTGGAATAACTAATCAAAATTATATTGTTTTTTTTTTTTTTTTTTTTTTTTTTTTTTTTTTTTTTTACATTAAATAACGCTTCCCTGGAGTGGTATTATAATAAGGTGCAATTTATAAAATATTATTAAATCGTATTAAAAAATTAAAAATAATAATATATAATATATATATATATATATATATATATATATATATATATATATATATATATATATATATATATATATATATATATATATATATATATATATATATATATATATATATATATATATATATATATATATAATAAAAATATATATATATATATATATTGTTGGTATCTGTGTATATAATTAGATGAGAACAATACATATATAAAAATCAAGCGCTTGACATAATTTCTTCTAAAATGGGGATTTCCCTCCAAAACTTGGCGCGTTTTTTGTTTTTGTTTTTTTATTATTATTATTAAAAAAGTAAATAAAATAATTGAAAAAAAAGAGCTAAAAATAAGTCTTTGCAACTATTTTATCACCAACATTTTCTTATTTATAAATCCTATAAATTAAAAACATGGCATTTAATATAAATAATGAGTGCGAATTGGTTTCTTAAGACTTTATTATAAACTAGCGTGAAACTTTTTAATTACACTCAGATACACGAACCCACATACACATACACACACATACATACACACACACACACATACATACACACACACACACATACATGCATACATACACACCCACTCACTCACACAAAAGCAAACATTTTAGATATTCATTATTGATATTTAAATAGTAATATAAATAGTTAGAAGGGCAGAGTTGATAGTAGCATAGATAGTCTGAATGACAGACGAAAATAAAACTAAACTTGCTCATATTTTTTATATATTTTTTTAAAAATAAAAAATGTTAGAAAAGAGGCGGTTGGCAGTAGTTTCCTAGTTTCAGGAATCATCATTTAAAGCAGTGGTAGGGAACTTTATTGTACCAAGGGTGATTTCCCCATAGATAAAAACTTCTAAGGGCATGAGCAATTAATTCTGAACTTTTATATATTCATTGTTAATTAATGGTTAAGCATCCTTAACTAGTAGAGTGCTATAATATATGTTAAATTTGCATAAACATATAGTTACAATGTTTTAAAATTTAAAATACAAAAATGTTAAAGATCAAAAAGACTGGTAATGTTTTCACTTTTAATTTGAAACTCTTAACTTAAATATTTATTACTGAGATAGTTGATCTTTCTTTACTCTGGAAAACTCAGATATGTTTGGTGGAAATGAGAATGACGGAATTTTTACCTGATTTGCAAGATTCTTTTCTGAAACTCCAACTACTTCAAGCGATCTTTGGTTAAATTTGACTTTTTCTAATTGTTAACATCGGTAAATAGTTTTTTTTTTTTTATTTTTAAATTCATATCTCACGGGCACTGCCCTATTCGAGGAGAGGAACTTTTCTAGGTAATATATACATAGGATTCCCAAGTGGGATCGAACAGGCGCCCTAAAGCACATGAGTCAATCACTCTGCAGTTTTTTTTTTTTTTTTTTTTTTTTTTTTTTTAATTTCCCCTCTGGTGGGCAAAGGCCAGAGGTCTACTAAATTCCACCAGAGTTAGAGGGAAAGACGGGAACCTGGTCAAATTAAAGGCCGACGTGACCTGATACACGACGTTTAAAGGTATGTAAGTCATAGGAAGTTGGGAAAATAGAAAAAGGGAGTGTGTTCCAGACTTTACCAGTAGAGTACATGTAGGACAGAGCATAGCGGTTAAGTCTGGGGTCAGAGAGTTGGACAGAGAAAGGATGAGACTGTGTAGAAAGTCGAGTCGCACGAGCCCTTCTCAGTGGAGGAGGTATGCGACGAGAGAGTTCAGAAGAGCAGTGTCCATTGTAATAGCGATAGTATAGAGAGAGTGACGCAACAATTCGACGGGCAGAAAGAGATTGGAGAGAATTAGTGAGAGCAGGAGAGTTGATAAGACGAAAAGCTCTAGACTCCACCTTCTCAAAGGAGAGCTGTATGAGTGGAACCACCCCAGATGTGTGAAGCATACTCCATACAGGGGCGAACAACACCCCTATACAGAGCAAGCAACTGGGGTGGAGTAAAAAAATACTGAAGGCGCCTCAGAACACCCAACCTCTTAGAAGCTTGTTTAGAAAGAGAGGTAATGTGATCTTTCCAAGAAAGATCACGAGAAAAAGAAACACCAAGAATATTAAGAACAGATGAAGGTTTGAGTTGAGTGTTTTCGAAGAAGATATCATAGTTGTGTGGAAGATTGTGTCGAGTAGAGAGATGGAGGAATTGAGTTTTTTGAGGCATTGAAAACAACCATGTTTTCTCTGCCCAATTTGAAATACGAGATAGATCAGAGGTCAGTTGCTCCAAGGCTACCCTTCCTTGCGTCTATTAACTGTTGTTGGGAGGGCGCCTTTCAAAATGAAAAGAGTAATGAAGGGTGGAGTCATCAGCATAGGAGTGGATAGGAGAAGAAGTAACTAGAGAGAAGGTCATTAATGAAAAGTAGAAAAAGTGTTGGGGATAGGACAGATCCTTGAGGAACACCACTATTAATAGATTTAAAGGAAGAACGGTGGCCGTCTACAACAGCTGCTATAGAACGACCGGAAAGGAAATCAGAGAGAAGGTCACAGAGAGAAGGATAGATTCCGAAAGAGGGAAGTTTGGAAATCAAAGCTTTGTGCCAGACTCTATCGAAAGCTTTCGATATGTCCAGCGCAACAGCAAAAGATTCACCGAAATGCCGAAGAGCGGAGGACCAAGAGTCAGAGAGAAGGAAAGAAGATCACCAGTAGAGCGTTTCTTACGAAAGCCATACTGGCGATCAGAGATAAAGATTAGAAGAATTGAGATGTTTCCAAATCTTCCTGTTAAGGATAGATTCGAAAACTTTAGAAAGAACGGAGGTTAAAGAAATGGGACGATAGTTAGAGGGTTGAGAAGGGTCCCCTTCTTCGGCACAGGCTGAATGAGCGCACGTTTCCAGCAAGAAGGGAAGGTTGAAGTAGAAAGACATAGACGAAAAAGTTTACCAAGGCAGGGTGCAAGCTCGGAAGCACAAGTTTTGAGAACCACAGGAGGGATACCATCAGGACCGTACGCCTTCTTAGTGTTAAGCTCAGAGAGAGCAGAAATGACATCTTTAGAAGAAATTACAATTTTAGGCATAAATGAGTTGGAGGGGTTGAAGGAGTAGGAACAGCTCCGGAATCGTCTAAGGTTGAATTAGAAGCAAAAGTTTGAGCGAAGAGTTCAGCTTTAGAGGAAGGCAAAACGGCAGTTGTACCGTCAGAAGATACTAGAGGAGGGAAAGAGGAAGAAGCAAAGTTAGAGTTGACATTTTTTGCAAAATGCCAGAAAGGGCGTAGAGGAAGAGGAACCAGAAAGATTATTGCATTTTTACGACGGAGAAAAGAGTTTTTAGTGTTACGAAGAATAGATTTTGCACGATTCCGGGATGAAATATAAGTTGCATGAGTTTCTGGAGTTTGAAGACGACGGTAATTCCTGAAGGCAGCATCCCTGCGGCGGATAGCACGAGAACAAGCAGAGTTAAACCAAGGTTTGTTAGGTTTAGTAGAAGGGAAAGAATATGGAATGTACGCCTCCATGCCAGAGAGAATCACCTCGGTTATGCGCTCTGCACACTCCGAGGGACCCCTCCCACGGAAGCAATAATCATTCCATGGGAAATCAGAAGAAGTACGACCGCAAGTCAGACCAGCTTGCGGCACCGAAATGCCACAAACGTTTCCTTTCAATAGAAGGGGGTCTTTCCTGCGGAAGACTTGAAGAGATAGACAAGATACAGAGATAAGAAGGTGATCGGATGAACCCAGAGGAGGAAAGAGTTTAACAGTATAAGGAGAAGGATAAGAAGTTAGGAAAGATCAAGTATGTTGGGTTCATCACCAAGGCGATCAGGGATACGGGTAGGGAGATGCACCAACTGCTCAAGGTTGTTCTGGATAGAAAATTGGAAGGCGAGTTCACCAGCTGGATCATGAGAACTAGATGAAAGCCATTGGCGGTGGTGAACATTGAAATCACCTAATATGATGATTTCGGAGAAAGGAGAAGAAGAAGAATGTGTTCTATTTTGGAGTTAATATAGTCGAAGAATTTTGGATAGTCTGTAGAGTTAGGAGATAAGTAAGACAGAACAAATAAATTTAGTTGTAGAGTTGCAAGAAAGTTTAAGCCATAAAGTAGAGAATTCAGAAGACTCCAAATTAGAGACACAAGAACAGACAACATCATTGCGCACATATGCGCAATAGCCGCCTTTGGCTGAAAATTGAGGATAGAGACAATAGGAGGAAGCAGAGTATGGATTGCTGTCTGAGCACTCAAACACCTTTGTTTCGGTTAAGAATAAGAGATGAGGTCTAGAATAAGAGAGGTGGTGTTCAACAAAGTGGAAATTAGTAAAGAGACCGCGAATGTTGCAGAAGTTAATGAAAAAGAAAGATCGTGCACAGGACAAGTCGGCATAGAGGTCTTGGTGGCACCAACCCCATCACCGGAGGCCACCAACTCCCAAGTGGTGATGGGGGAAGGAGTGGATGAGGGGCATTCTTTGGATGCCGCCCCTCGTAGCATCTCCGAGGCAGTTCTATGTTTCGCCATTTTGTTATTTTTTAAGGTAATGTAGGAGTAAGCGCTTGTAAATTTGTAGGAACGTGAGAAGGGAGTTGGGGGAAGGAGAAGTGGGAGCATAGACACTCCCATGTGAGACGAGGGTACACTAGAGACCCTCTGAGAAGGTGAAACGCGAAAAGGAACGAACCAAAGGGCAACGGAGTGAAACGGAATGGTCTAGCCCATCGTATCACCCCGCGGTTAAGCCCAATGGGGGGTACTTCCATCGCTTCGGACGGCGCTACGTCCTCCCCCCAAGGTAGTTAAAAATAATGATTTAATTCTCAGTTCGTGATTCCTAAATGAATACTTTTCAGTTTCTATTTCAGATTTTTAAAATTCAAAAATAGATAAACCATTAAAATATAGATTTTAATGCATTATCTGATTGTAAATTAATTAATTCAGTTGCAAGAAACGAGAAGCTTTATTTGCATCACACCGAAAAGATGCAGATTTTTGTAAATGTAAAAACCTCATTTTGAACTGCTTTAAAATATTGAAACATTTTTCGTTCATTCTGGTTTCTCACAATCTTTCCTTTCCTTGGCAAATTAATAATTACCTCTCTCTCTCTCTCTCTCTCTCTCTCTCTCTCTCTCTCTCTTCTCTCTTCTTTCTTTCTCTCTCTCTCTCTCTCTCTCTCTTTCTCTCTCTCTCTCTTTCTTTCTTTCTTTCTCTCTCTTTCTCTTTTTTCTTTTCTTTCTTTTCTCTCTCTCTCTCTCTCTCTCTCTCTCTCTCTCTCTCTCTCTCTCTCTCTCTCTCTCTCTCTCTCTCTCTCTCTCTCTCTCTCTCTCTCTCTCTCTCTCTCTCTCGAATAATTGTAGAAGACGAATTATTCTGTAGAAAAATATTCAATTAATTATCGAGTCTTTAATCTGTAAATATTTAAAATATTTTAGATTTAGAGAAATCGTCAGGTGAACTAATAAGAAAAAATAAAAACAAAGCTATCAAATGTGCAAATATTGTTTTGTACGGATAAATTGATTAAAATTTTAAGAAGTGGTAAAAATATTAACGATTCATAAATATTCTCAATAACATTAACAGAGTAACAAACACCAAAAAAAAAATAAAATAAAAAAAAAGTATGTAATATAAACCAGATTTAAATTTTATTATTGGAATCGAATCCTTAGGAGTGGATGTTATTTGTTTATCCACATATTCGTAGAACTTGTCATTCGTAGGACGTAACCATATTTCAAAATTCTCTTCATTTTTTTTTTTCCTTTGAA
>SEYY01024663.1:7500-10000 GCA_009176605.1 Armadillidium nasatum | reverse complement strand
GCTTGGCATATCTAAGCCATTTGACTGGATATGGCATGCGTTACTGCTTTCCAAACTTCCCTCCGTTAATTTTAATCCTTCTCTTTGCTTACTTATGTCTAGCTTTTTTTTAATTGTTCCATTTCGGTTTTTGTTGATGGGGCGTCCTTTTCTTACTTTTCCGTCAATAGTGGTGTTTCTCAGGGTTCTGTCTTGTCTCCTACTCTATTCCTACTTTTCATTAAGGATCTTCTCAGCTGCTCTTCTAACCCAATCAATTCATATGCCGAAGACTCGACCCTCCATTCTTCTACTCATTTCAAATCTGCTAACACCTTTGCATTTAGAGTTGCCTCTATTCTTCATCTTTCCGATTCCATTCTTGCATATCTGGATAGAATTTTCCAGTGGATTAGTCTCAACCTTGTGAAATTCAACTCTTTAAAAACTCAACTTCTAGAAATCTCCCTCTCAAAGACACCTCCTAACTTTTCTATTTCTTTCGACGGTTCTCATGTCTCTCCTGTTGACAATATAAACATCCTTGATCTTCACAAAAAAAATGTCTTGGAAACCTCATATCACAATGGTTGCTAGGGCACCCTCAAAGAAGCTAGAAGTTCTGTTTAGACAGCGAGAATTTTTTCCTTCTTCGCAGTTACTCCAATTATGCTAAGATCTCATCCGCCCTTGAATTGAGCACTGCTCTCACATCTGGGGTAGCTCAGGTTTCACTCGTCTTTTGAATAGGCTTGAGTCGAAAGCTAAAAGACTTATAAACTGTTCCGCTCTTTCTAATTAACTTGACTCTTTATCTTTGCGGTGTGACGTTGGTGCCTTGTCTCTTTTCTCTGGGTACAACAGAGTCAAATGCTCAAGGAAACTGACCACTCATATACCTCCACCTTTACAACGTCCTCGTAGCACAAGGGGTGCATAGTCTGCACATATATTTTGTGTAGACATAGGGAACTCCAGGCTTGTTCGCTGTGGTGCCTTCTTCTTTCCAGCCACCTTTGTTTTGTGGAATTCTCTTCCATCTTCTGTGTTTCCTGCTGAATTTAATCTCAATTTCTTTAAAGCCTACGTCTGTGCTCACCTGAGAAATTTGCGTTAGGTGGGACTTGTAGGTTTTCTTCCTATCCTTTTATTATTAAGACATTTCCTCTTTGAATAGGGCTCTGCCTTTGAGCGGTGGTGACATGTAGAAAATATTATATATATATATATATATATATATATATATATATATATATATATATATATATATATATATATATATATATATATATATATATATATATATATATATATATATATATATATATATATATATCTTTTTCAATCTCGGATGATAACTCCAATTTTGAGGAAACTTGAAGGAAACGTTGAAAATATTTTCTAAAGAAGGAAGTACAAAGAGAAACTTCGAGAAATGCACAGAACTCGGTTTTCTGGTAAAACTTTAGCTCGGATTTTTAAAAACATGTGATGGTATATTAAAAAATAACAAAAAAGGAATTTAATTCTTTTTTAGTATTAACTACCCATATTATAATGAAATATATATTTGAAAATATATAGTATATGTGAAGGATCCTCTGGGGAAGATGCTCCATCTTCCCGGTGGTGGATTCCATTCCTCACCTTTCATATATTTATAGGATAGAGGTAGATAATTCTGAGGGCATTTTAAGATTTTTTTAAAAAAAAAAAAACTTGAAACATGCTTTTAAAAATCGGAAAAATAAAAAAATATATATGTTATACTTGTTGCTGATGAGTATAACCTGTCTATGTCAGACCATGAAGTATTTTTTTTCTTTTCTTTTAAATTTATCCTTAAATGCATAAAGGAAGATTACAAAATTTTTAGAGTATATGTGTTTTTTATTTTTAAATTAAAGTGAGCATAATTATGACGACATAAAAATTTAAAAGAGAAGGAAGAGAGAAGAGAGCCTTGAGTAATAATGTAAAATATAATATAAAGAGAAGTTTGTTAAGAATCAAATAAATAAATAAATAAAAAACGGTTCCTTTTAGCCTCACCCCAAAAAAAAAAAATATTTAAAAAAGAAAACTTTTTTTTTATATATATATATTATATATATATATATATATATATATATATATATATATATATATATATATATATATATATATATATATATATATATATATATATATATATATATATAATATATAGATATATATATATATATATATATATATATATATATATATATATATATATATATATATATATATATATATATATATATATATATATATATATATATTAGTGATGGCATTCGCATCCGCATCCGCATCCGCATGCAAGGATGCGGAGCATCCGCACAAAAATCAACATCCGCATCCGCACTTTCGAAAATTCAACATCCGCATCCGCATCCGCATCCGCATCCGCATCCGCACTTCTCCAAAATTCGACATCCGCATCCGCATCCGCATCCGCATCCGCAAATTAGAAAATATGACATCCGATCCATCACTAATA
>SEYY01024663.1:0-2500 GCA_009176605.1 Armadillidium nasatum | reverse complement strand
TGAAATCCCCCTATAGTTTCCACACTCTCTCCTATCTCCCTTCTATTATAATAATAATAATAATAATAATAATAATAATAATAATAATAATAATAATAATAATAATAATTATAATAATAATGTGACATTATCATTAAAGAAAAATAGCCAATGATTTCCTCCTCCCAGATTCGAGCCCACACTCAATGGTTGTCTCTCAGAATGACTGCGGTTGAATTCATCAGCTACTGAGTTGTGTGAAGCCCTTGTCTTCCAAGCATAAAAACAAGCTGAACTCTTTCTTCTAAGCTTTATTTATCAGCCATAATGCAATCTGAAAGTAGAAAATAAATTTAGTCAATATATTTTTTATAAAACATGTATGGTGTGAGACATCTATCTATTTATCTATCTATCTATCTATCTTTCGCTCTCTCTCTCTCTCTCTCTCTCTCTCTCTCTCTCTCTATATATACATATATATATATATATTATATATATATATATATATATATATATATATATATATATATATATATATATATATATATATATATATATATATATATATATATATATATATATATATATATATATATATATATATATATATATATATATATATATATATATATATATATATATATATATATATATATATATATATATATATATCACCCACATCCGTGGCTTATACTCTAACTTAGCTTCTGTGGAATACCATCTCTCTAATTCTCATCCTAACCTTTTACTCTTGTCTGAGACCCAGATATCAAAGAATTCCTCTTCTAACTTTTATAATATATCTAACTATAATTATTTCATATTTCCGTTCTAAGGGTGGAGTTTGTGCCTATGTTAACACCAACACTCCGGTAACACGTCTTGTGAATCTTGAATCTCCTAACTTCGATGTTCTGTGGTTTAAAATCTTTCTTCCTACCACTTCAATAATCTTGTGCTTCTGCTACTGTTCTCCTAATAGAACAGATTTTCCTACCTTTTTTGAGTACCTAACTACTTCTCACGAGACTGTTACATCTTCTCATCCAAATACTGAGGTCCTCTATTTAGGGATTTCAACGTACACAACACTGAATGGCTAGGTTCCTCTCATACCGATTCAGGGGGAGAGGAGGCCGAATCATTCAGCATTCTCAACGATCTGGAGCAACTGATTAAAGAACCAACACACATTCCAGATCGTCCCAACCAATTCTTGAACACTCTTGATTTATGCTTCACTACTAGTCCTTCTCTCTATAAATATGCTATCTTCGCACCTATTGGTAACTCCGACCACAATCTAATTTGTCTTAATTTTCATGCTTTCTCTCCAACTGCTCCACCCTGCCCTAAGCGTATCTTCTGGCACTTTGATCGGGCTGACTGGGGGGTTTTACGTTGCTTCTACGCTAACTATTCCTGGAGTGACTGCTTTGTCTCTGGAGACGCTTCGGTCTCTGCCGATAAGGTGGGGGCCGTAATCGTTGATGGGATGAGCAGGTTCATTCCTTCTTCAACTAAATCTTTCTCAAATCCATGGTTCGATCGCTTCTCTCATTCAGGCTAGAGACATCACATATCGAATGGAAAAATTCTCCTTCTCCTATCACTCTAGCTAATTTTCATTCAGATCGGAATCGTTGCAGGGATTTCTTCGACGAGCAAAGCAGACTTTTCACAAAACGTAGGTGTGCTGAGCTCCTAAATTCTCCTACTGAAAAATCTTTCTGGCCTCTTGCCAAAAACATCTCCAACAATTTCTGTAAATCTTCCTTTCCTCCTCTTATTCGCTCTGATGGTTCTGTCGCTAACATCCAACTGAAAAGGCTAATCTCTTCGCCTCCTATTCTCTCTAATTCTACCCTGGACGACTTCGCAATCCTCCTCCTACTCTTCTCCTCTCAGAGGTCCCAGCCTGCTGTGATTTCATTTGACCAGGTGCATGGGCTTCTGAAACTATGAACGTCAGGAAGGCAGCGGCCGGATGGCATTCCCCCGAGTTTTAAGGGAGTGTGCTTCCTAGCTGGCCCGTCCCTCGTCAACTTTTCTCTCTGTGCCTAATACTAATACTTTCCCTCAGTGGAAGCGCATTAGCCAACCTATTCCAAAAGAAAGGTAGCTCTGACCCTTCTAACTATCGACCTATAGCTCTCACTTGTATTCTGTCTAAATTTTAAACCTTCTAACTCTATTTCTTGATCATCTGGAATCTCATTCCTTCTTTCTGATCATCAGTATGGCTTCGTCGTTCGACGTCTACTGGTACATACTTTCCTATCTACAGATCTATGGTCTTCGGCCCTTAGGGACCATGGGGAGACTTGGTGTGGCGCTTGACATACCTAAGGCATTTGATCGGGTATGGAATGCGTCACTGCTTTCCAAGCCCCCCCTCCCTTGGGTTTCCTAATCTTTGCTTACTTGTGTCTAGCTTTCTTTCTAATCGTTTCGTTTCGGCTGTTGTTAATGGAGCGACTTCTTCTTCCTTTCCTGTCATTAGTGGTGTTCCTCAGGG
>SEYY01024662.1:140000-145000 GCA_009176605.1 Armadillidium nasatum | reverse complement strand
TACATCTATGTGGCCGTTAAGGCGTTAACACCCTTCAATTTTCGAATTTTCATTCATTATCGCTTATTTTCTAAATATTATATTATTTTGAAGTTGTATTTCTTTATAAAACTTATTTTAGATTCCGTGAGCTTGGTTTATACCGTACTTTAAATGGTTTTCATTAAAGTGGTAATGATTTACCACACATTTATTTTGGCTGGCTGTTCTTTCAGTTTCATACTCTGGGCGTCATGCTCTATTATATATATATATATATATATATATATATATATATATATATATATATATATATATATATATATATATATATATATATATATATATATATATATATATTATTTTGGGTATACACCCTTAGTTGGCCTACTAAATTTTTATGTCTTTGAGATCAAATTACTAAACCATAGAGTTTTCCTACCGTTCTATTTCATGTTTTCTTAGGTTCTTGAGTCTTTAGGTATATGCAAAGTCTATGTTTCAAACCCGATCTTTCAATTACTAATTAATAATTAATTATATTAATTCCATTGGCTTATATTTTTTAAATATTCGAATTTCCTTGAATGTCAAGTTTCGAATACAACGAAACTCGTACAGTAGATTGTGTGTGTGACAGAGATCACATTATTATCCTTCATTTTCTTAAATTTTAATTAATTAATTGATAATTAATCGTTAATTGTTTGGCTTATATTAAATATCTTTGTAACTATAGGTCCAATTAAGGTTAAAATTGAATAGTTGACTCTTTGTATAACATTGAAAGAACAACTTTTTACTTAATTATTCCTTTGTTTAATTACTTAATTGATTAATTAAATTATATAATTCTTAATTAATATTACGTAATATTTTGCCATTTGGCTTTCCACCATTTTTTGTTTCCAGAACATTGAAATGTTGCTTTCCACTAAAAGTGATTTTTTGAAACTCGAAAACCGGTTTCTCCAAATATTTTCACGCCATTCCCTTCATATCATTTGGTTTGTTTTCCTTAAATATTTTATTTTTATTTTAACCCCAAGTTAATTAAAATTCAATTTGATTATTTGTATTTGTTTAATCTAGCACGACAGTGTAGCCAGTTAACAGTTTTCCACCTCTTTAAAATTGGCGGTTCGGCCTTTTTCTTGAGATTTATATACTCGTCGGAAGGTTTTGTCCATCTTCTATTGTTTCATTTGACATTGCCTTCTTCTTGTATTAATATCACGCCCTGATTTATGTGGAGCTTGTTAGATCTCCATTTGCTTTTCGCAAGTCCCCTTTTAACGAACAGTTCCCTTTTTTTCTTAGCCTTTGCATCAGAGTGAGTGCTTCCTAGTAAAACATGACTTTAGAGGTTTTTGTTTATAGGTAGCATTCACCTCCATGAATCTCGTAATTTTAGGGTTTGATCAACGGATTGTGTTAAATGGAAACTTAATCTTTATTTCGATCAAAGGTTTGTCATTCGCAAGTTTTAATTATATGGTTTTCGAGACCCCGGACCTATAGCTTAAAATATTTGTTTTATCCAGTTTTTTTCAGAAAATATTGGGAATATTATCTGCCTTTTTTCTAGCAACCTTCTTTCCCTCACATTTAGAACAGGGTTGGGAACTGATCTCATTCTGTTCCGCTTTAGATTAATTTCTGTAGGTGTCGGTTTTTCTAGGAAATTTAAAGCCTCTACGATTTTGGGGAATCTATTTGGATTTTACAAATTTGTCCGTGGGTCCAAATTCATTTTTCCCTGTGAGATTGGTCATCTTAAATCAGGGTCCACTAATTAATTACTACATATATTTTTTTATTTAGTTCCCATAACTTGATAGAAATATATGCGAACAGCGAAGAAATTATCTTCAACGACAAAAAATTCGTTTATGTTTACATTCTCTGTCTATCAGATTGAGATTTAAGAAATCGTCGAAAGGAGACGAAGAATATTAACTAGGCTTCAGTTCTTGTTTCACTCCTCTCCTCTTAACTGTCCTTCCCTTCTTTATAATATTGATTTTAAAAATTGTCACGTATTATTAGTATAACCATTTGATTAAAACAACATTTTTTTATATTTAAATCTATTGTAAATCGGGCTTGCTCAACACAACGCTAATTTAAAACCCTCCATTTGCTTATTGTACTCATATATGAATTGAAAAAATTTTCTGTTGATTAAAATGAAGCTTTTTTTAGAAATAACAACGTCATTATCTCCTTTCAATTTTGTCAAATTAAAAATAATTGTAATTTATTAAACCTGAAATTTTTAAATTGGAATTATTTATTGTTTGCTAACAATTCCTTTGTATTTACCATTGTAGGTATAACAATCATAGCGATAAAATTTTAAATATATAATATATATATATATATATATATATATATATATATATATATATATATATATATATATATATATATATATATATATATATATATATATATATATATATATATATATATATATATATATATATATATATATATATATATATATATATATATATATATATATATATATAAGTACGACTTTTTTTTCCCTTATTTCGTTTACATTCATTCATTCCGATTAAATGTGTAATTACATTGGAATAGTCTAAATTTTTTAATGATAATTTCATTGAAATTATAATCATTCAATTATACAACTTAAAAATGTGCCTCAGTAATAAATTAATAAAATTATTAAATATTTAAATTCACATTTTTCGTCTGACCCTGCGTCGTGCATATTTAAATCAGCTGATTGCAGTCTTGGGATATATATATATATATATATATATATATATATATATATATATATATATATATATATATATATATATATATATATATATATATATATATATATATATATATATATATATATATATATATATATATATATATATATATATATATATATATATATATATATATATATATATATATATATATATATATTTATTATATTATTATTTATTTATATTATTACGTGTTTTTCTTTTTTGATGTGTGTTGCTTATATACACGAAAAGTAATGTTACATGCAATCTTAATCTGGATTTATTTGCATATTTATCTGTAAATTTTTTCATTATCTCAGATAAATTTTTAACAAGCATTCAAATATTCAAACGTTCTAGTTTCAATTTCCGCACTGAATCTTCTACTATATAATTTCTATCTTTAGGTGATGCTTCTATGTAACTATTGTTTTGCACCTATTGTTCTATTGCTTTCTGAACATCTGTTGTAATATAGGAAAGTATTATAATCATTTGTCAATGAAGACATCAATAAAAGGGTGGAAAATATCCATAGTTGTATGGGAGAAGGCTAAGCGGGCTTTTAAATACAAACCAAAATAAAAATCTATTTAAAAAAGGAAACTAACACACTTCCTTTTTCTATATAAAATTTTGCGTGAACTCGTGAAACATATCATACCGAATTTTATAGCATTTGTACCGAATTTTTCATTCACATACCGAATTATCGACTTATTATATCATTATACATACCAATCGTGATTTTAAGGTGTTGCATAACACCTTTAGTTAGGAAAATTCGTACAAATACATGAACACGGAAATTTAGTACAACATATTTTTAAACACTATTTATATAGTTGCTTTTAGTACTTTTCAGTACTCTTTATTAATTACTCTTTTTAATTAACAGTTACATTAAGGTTAGGTCCTAATCCTTTCTGTCTGTTAGATTAATTCACCCTGAGATTCAGACGCTTCTCGTCATTAATAATAATCTCATTACTTCTTTATTCTCATTACCTCTCTAGTATACACCTTCTCTAACCACATTTTATTTGGTTCCTTCATATGGTTAACAAGTAAATTTGTGGCTGATTGCGCTATTAGTTTTCATGTCGAGGGAGGAACTTGTTACTCAACTTCCTGTGATACTTACCGGGTATTTATTATCATTGGTCAGTTCCGTAATATATATATATATATAATATATATTATATATATATATATATATATATATATATATATATATATATATATATATATATATATATATATATATATATATATATATATATATATATACGAACACCACTCACGGGTCAGGGTTAAGGAGATTCGGATCTTCGTGAATGCGTGTTCGCGTGCCATGCATTTATATAATAAATATATTTTCATGGAAATATAATTAGCATACTATGCCATTAGATTATATTGAGCTTCACATTTTTACCAAGCTAAGCAATTTTTTCATAAATTTCATGGGTTTTTCGCTTTTTTTCTTCCATTTTCTTCTCTGCATAATAATAATAATAATAATAATAATAATAATAATAATAATAATAATAATAATAATAATAATAATAATAATAATAATAATAATAATAATAATAATAATAATAATAATAATAATAATAATAATAATAATAATAATAATAATAATAATAATAATAATAATAATAAAATCTGCAGTAAAAATTATTTTATATATTCATTTTTTCTATCGTTATCTATTTGACAGTAAAAAAAAATGCAATTAACCTTGTTTTTATATTGATGTTGCCGGGTAAATGAATACAACTATATAAATAATAATAATAATAATAATAAAATAATAATAATAATAATAATAATAATAATAATAATAATATAATAATAGATAATTGACATCGCATATCTCCTAGAATGAACGTTTTAATTCAATTGCAACATTTATATTATTATAGAATTATTTTTATTTTTGTTATTATTATTATTATTTTTATTACTTATATTGTTATTATTTTTATCATTATTATTATTATCGTTATTATTATTAATCGATTATTATTATTATTATTATATATTATATATTATTATATATTATATTATATATATATATATATTATATTATTATTATTATTATTAATTATTAATAGTTAATTTTTTATTATTAAGTATAATTATTATTAATATTAAAAAAAATTAATTTTATTTTATTAATTATTTTTATTATTTTTATTATATTATTATTATTTATTGTATTTATATATATATTAT
>SEYY01024662.1:117500-130000 GCA_009176605.1 Armadillidium nasatum | reverse complement strand
TTTATTTTTATTATTTAAAGGAGTGTTCTCTAAAGGAAAGAAACCATTGATTGGTTTCTTCAAAGCGAGTCAATAAGATCGGCGAAATAAGATATTGGTTGGATATTATTGGAATTTTGGAGGGATTATTTAGAGGAATTTTTAAGACGTTCTTATAGAAGAGAAATAAGTAATCTATTTTTCTTTTTAATCTTTTGAATAGTTTTACGAAAGAAATATATATATATATATATATATATATATATATATATATATATATATATATATATATATATATATAATATATATATATATATATATATATATATATATATATATATATATATATATATATATATATATATATATATATATATATATATATATATATATATATATATATATATATATAATATATATAATATATATAATATATATATATATATATATATATATATATATATATGTAGTGCTTCCACCCCCACCCCCTCCTCCCTGTGTGTCTAAATGACGTCAGAATGTTTCGTTTGATATGAAATCAGAGAAGTTGCATGAATATCGTTAAGTGAAAGCACTTGTGTTTAATACGCTCGTTCTATCTTGTTTTGTGTTTTAGTGTTTTAGTCTTTCGATTGCTTAATCAGTCCTTTGTGTTAATCATCGATCATACTTGTGATTAATTTGTGGGTATTTTGGTGAAACTGTCTCGTACCTTATAATTATTCAGTCATTGGTGAGACAGTTCAATGACTTGTGGGAAGTTGTTTTGTCGCCATTGTTTGCTGATACATATAGCCAGAAGGTTTTACGAAACATATGATAAAGGAGTCAGATAAATAATTGATTATCATCTTTAAGAGTTTATTTATTTATTTTGTTATTCCTTCTGTAATACTCAAATTTTTGTTTTTATCGTATGAAGAGTAAGCTATTTGTAGTTCATATCCGATATTTTGAGTGGATATTTGTTTTGGCAGTATAGACCATGAATTTTTTAAGATGTACTGTGTAGTTATATTCTAGGTAAATTAGATTTCGTGTGACATATATATTTCCTTAAGCTGCTTGTTCATAATACTAAATTTTGTACGTTTTTAATCAAAGTTTACAACCTGTTAGTATTATTAAGTCTGTTGTTGCAATGATTTCAGAAAAATTTTGACTTTGTGAATAGAGATGTAAGCACTTTATTCAGTTTCTAAATACAAATCTCCCAATTCAGATTTTAAATAATATTTTGTATTATAATTTGCTCCAATATTTCGTAATACATTTAAAATTATTTCCAAAATACATACCGACATTGGTAGAAGTGCATCTTATGAACTACAGTACTTTTTATGGTACTGCAATTTGGCTGCACTTATCATTTGGTAGATTTTTCTTTAACTTTTAGCTTTAAAATTTAAAATTATTGCTCCTTATAAGTTTATAAATTAATTTGTTTCAGGGAATCACTTCTCAAATTTTTGTGAAAAGTATTAAAATTTTTAAGGCAAAAAAAAAAAATTAAATAAAATAAAAAAAATAAAAAAAAATAAATAAATAAATAAAAATTTTGAATTTTTTTCTGTCTAATCTTACTTTCAGAACGAGGTTTCAGGTTTATTTCTAGTTTGGGTTTCCTGAGGGATAATAGATATGCCTTTTAAAATAAGGAGTGTTGTGCTGTTTGAAGCGATTGGTCAATTTATTTACCTTTTAATTGTATATACGCCTTTAAAATGTCGCTATTAAAAACGTTGTTAGCTCAAATGGAGTCAATCTTTTGACTCTCACAAAAATAAATAAATAAATAAATAAAATAAAAAAAATAAATAAATAAATAAAAAAATTAAATTAAATTAAAAAAAAAAAAAAGAATTTTACTTAACTTCTGAAGAACAGTAATAGGCTAAATTTTTTCTCAAAAATAAATAAATGAATAAATAAATAAAATAAATTAAATTAAAAAAATATTTAAATTAAAAAAAAAAAAAAAAATTTTATAATAAAAAAAAAAATTTTTCAAAAATAAAAAATGAATAAATAAATAAATAAAATAAATAAATTAAATTTAAAAAAAAATAAAAAAAAAAAATTTTACTCAACTTCTGAAGGACAGTAATAGGCTAAATTTTTTCTCAAAAATAAATAAATGAATAAATAAATAAAATAAAATAAATTAAAAAAATATTTAAATTAAATTTAAAAAAAATAAGAAAAAGAATTTTACTTAACTTCCGAAGGACAGTAATAGGCTAAATTTTTTTTACTAAACTCTTTAAACTAGACGTTGATATTTACATATTGGAAAAACCTCATTCCAGTCATTTCTTCATTATCTTCAGGAGTTCATATTTATAGTTCGTGGTCAGACCTTCAGACATCTTTTAACATAATCCGTGAAATTAAAATCAAACACCACTTGATAGGTGAAATTATAAATCATATATCACTTAATACATGAAATTATAAATCAAACACCATTTAATACGTGAAATTATAAATCACATACCACTTAATACATGAAATTATAAATCAGATACAACTTAATATGTGAAATTATAAATCAGACACCACTTAATACGTGAAATTATAAATCAGACACCACTTAATACGTGAAATTATAAATCAGATACCACTTAATACGTGAAATTATAAATCAGACACCACTTAATACGTAAAATTATAAATCAGATACAACTTAATGAAATTATAAATCTAGCATCACTTAATACGTGAAATTACAAATCAAACACCATTTAACAGGTGAAATTATAAATCAGACACCACTTAATGCCTGAAATTATAAATCAGACACCACCTAACACGTGAAATTATAAACCAGGCACCACTTAATATATGAAATTATAATTCAGTCAGCACTTAATACGTGAAATTATAAATCAGATACCATTTAATACGTGAATTACAAATCATGCACCTTTAAATACGTGAAACTCCAAATCTTAGACGTTATAGTACGGGAAATTACCAAACGCATTACCATTCAATACATGAAATTAAGTACATGAAAAAAACAAATCTATCATCTTTGTGCGTGTCAGATTACAAAGTTGGCAAATTTTAAAGTAAAATTACAAATTATTATATATATATATTATATATATATATATATATATATATATATATATATATATATATATATATATATATATATATATATATATATATATATATATATATATATATATATATATATATATATATATATATATATATACACACACATATATCAAAAAGTCAAAATCAAAAACCGCTCACAGGAAGGGTTATAATTATTATATATGCTTAACATACTTTTTTCTGTATTGAAATTTTTCTGAAACATTTTTTCCACTTGTCTCAACGGTTCGTTAGGACAATTTTTTCAGTTTAGTAGAGGAATGAACCTTTCAATTTAGGATCGGCAGGTGAGAGCAAATCTGCACCTTCAAGTATGTGTGTGGATAAACCACACAACCTTTATGCCACGGCGCTTTTAAGTACGGTATATGAAAGTTCAAAATCGAGAACCCTTAAAGTTGATCAGTGATTTCGTTTCATAAAATCAATTTTTAAAAGTTCGCATTTCACAAGCATTGAGGAGGGGAATTTTCCTAGGTAGTTTCTACGTAGGATCGATCCTGAACCTTCAAGCATGTGTGTCAATCGCTCTACCGTTAAGACATGGTCATTAAAGACGTAGTTTTTCGCAGAATTCAGCATTTTGAATCGCGTTTCATCTATTCGGTAAAATAAAGTTTTTGAATAGTTTTTTTATTAATATTTTTTTTAAAAGTTTTTTATTTATTTTTTTTAAATACTTTTTTAAAGTTTTTTTTAATATTTCTTTAAATAGTTTTTTTTAAATATTTTTTTAAAGTTTTTTTTAAAGATTTTTTTTTTTTTTATTTTTTTATTTTTATTTTTTTTTTTTTTTTTAATAAAAAGTGGGAAAAAAAATTAGAAAATAATATTCCTCACATAGTGATTTATTAAAAGTTTGATAAGCCAAAACTTTTTTTTTTTTTTTTTTTTTTTTTTTCTACAAAATTTTTTGAACATATATTTAAGAAATCTTTTTTATTATTCACTAGAATACTTTTCACAATTAATACGTAAAATTATAAATTATATTCGCAATAAATATATTCACAAAAATATTTTATTCGTCAACTTTTTTATCTTCTCTATCAGTACTTTTAATTTATATATAATTATATATATATATATATATATATTATATATAATATATATATATATATATATATATATATATATATATATATATATATATATATATATATATATATATATATATCATCATCATCATCATCATCATCGTCAATCATCATCATCATTAACATCATTCTTACTTCTCTGTTTCACTACGACAGCCACACAGTATCATAATCTTCAACATCATTGCAAGCATCAACAGTATCCTCATCATCATATTCAGCATTAACACCATTCTAACCTTCCTAATCTACGACAACCTTTCTATCACCATCGTCATCATCATAATCGACATTATCATATTCATGATCATCATCAACTCTATCATAATATTCAACCTTAACATCATTCAAATTTTTCTAATCTACAACATCCTTAATATCATTATCATCATAATCACAATCATCATGATCATAATATTATTATCATCATAATCTTCACCATAATAATCTATGATATTATCATCATCATCATCATCATCATCATCATATTCATCATAATCATCATGCTCATCATCATCACAATCATCATGATCATAATATCATTATCATCATATTCATGATAATCATCACCATAATAATCTATAAATTATCATCATCATCATAATCATCATCATAATCATCATAATCATTTCATCATTATCATAATCATCATGATCATAATATCATTATCATCATATTCATCATAATCATCAACATAATAATCTATAAATCATCATCATAATCATTATGTTCATCATAATCATCATAACCATCATGTTCATCATCATCATCATCATCATCATGTTCATCATCATCATCATCATCCTCATCCTCAATTCCATCATCAAAATCAACATTACCACCACATTCTAATTTTCTTAATCCACAACGACATCAGCCTCATCATCATTTTGTCCAAATTTTTCTAAAAGCAATAATATTCCCTTGAAAGCTCTTAAGAGAATAGCCTTATAATTACAATCAAGATTTATTACCAAATTCTGAAGCTTCCTTTTTTAAAAATCTTTTTCTTCATCGCGCTCTTCTCGCCTTATCTTCCCTTCCTTATCTTTAACTCTTTATGTGCCTCATTTAAATCTTAAAGATTTGGCAGCGATATCGTATATATATATATATATATATATATATATATATATATATATATATATATATATATATATATATATATATATATATATATATATATATATATATATATATATATATATATATATATATATATATATATATATATATATATATATATATATATATATATATATATATATATATATATATATATATATATATATGGATTTGTTATCCTATAAATTATTAATATTTAAATACAGTATAATAAGAAATGAATAAAAACAATATCTTAGCTAACCATAATACTTCATTAATGGAGAGATCTTCGTTATGCCTTTAATTTTTATAAGAATATTTCTGCGAAGATCTTTTTTAATCTTCATTTTTAATCTTCATTTTTTAATCTTCATTTTAATCTTCATTTTAATCTTCATTTTTTAATCTTCATTCGTTAATCTTCATTTTTTAATCTCATTCGTTAATCTTCATTTTTAATCTTCATTCGTTAATCTTCATTTTTTAATCTTCATTCGTTAATCTTCATTTTTTAATCTTCATTCGTTAATCTTCATTTTTAATCTTCATTGTTAATCTTCATTTTTTAATCTTCATTCGTTAATCTTTCATTTTTAATTCATTCGTTAATCTTCATTTTTAATCTTCATTCGTTAATCTTCATTTTTTTAATCTTCATTCGTTAATCTTCAATTTTTTAATCTTCATTCGTTAATCTTCATTTTTTTAATCTTCATTC
Source organism: Armadillidium nasatum (assembly GCA_009176605.1). Lineage (NCBI taxonomy): Eukaryota > Metazoa > Arthropoda > Malacostraca > Isopoda > Armadillidiidae > Armadillidium > Armadillidium nasatum. The sequence goes on along the minus strand of SEYY01024662.1, from coordinate 123,970 downwards.
GTTAATCTTCATTTTTTAATCTTCATTCGTTAATCTTCATTTTTTAATCTTCATTCGTTAATCTTCATTTTTTAATCTTATTCATTTTTTTTAATCTTCATTTTTTTAAATCTTCATTCGTTAATCTTCATTTTTTTTCTTCATTCGTTAATCTTCATTTTTTATCTTCATTCGTTAATCTTCATTTTTAATCTTCATTCTTAATCTTCATTTTAATCTTCATTTTAATCTTCATTTTAATCTTCATTTTAATCTTCATTCGTTAATCTTCATTTTTAATCTTCATTCGTTAATCTTCATTTTAATCTTCATTTTAATCTTCATTTTAATTTCATTTTAATCTTCATTCGTTAATTTCATTTTTTAATTTATCTTTTTTTTTAATTCTTCAATTTTTTATTTATTCGTTAATTTCATTTTTTAATCTTCATTCGTTAATCTTCATTTTTTAATCTTCATTCGTTAATCTTCATTTTTTAATCTTCATTCGTTAATTCTTCATTTTAATCTTCATTTCGTTAATCTTTTTTTTAATCTTCATTCGTTAATCTTCATTTTTTAATCTTCATTTTATCTTCATTTTTTATCTTCATTCGTTAATCTTCCATTTTTAATTTTCATTCAGATTCTTAAAGTAATTTTATTCAAAACGAAGATCATTTGAATTAAGCAATTTGTTCTACTTCAATCTTCATTCTGTGCTTTTTTTGCATTTCAGTTTTTTACTTAATTTCAAATTAAATCTCAAATTTTAAATTTCATTTTCAATTATTTCTTTCTTTCTTTCTTTTTTTTTCTACATACTTATTCATTTAATTTTTTTTCTACATATCATTTGTGGTTCTCCTGGGGTTCATGTTCCCTGGGGGGTGATCATGGGGTCCATGTGTCCATGGGGTCATGTGATCCAGGGGTCCATGTGGTCCACTGGGGATCCATGTGGTTCCAATGGGAGTTCATGTGGTCTACTGGAGGTCCATGTGATCCACTGGGGGTCCATATAGACCCAGGTTTGGAAATGCTGATGCTTATAGATGATTAAATTATGATGTTGCTGAGCAGAAGATTTTGGCATTGGGGAGTTTTGACTTTAATTTTTCAACTTGGCTTTTATTTCGAAAAATATTAACATCACATTGATGTGTAGGACTTATGAGGCGGAGGTCACGGGATTGATTACTAAAGAAACACTTTTTAAATAGAATATAGTTTCTCATCCATCCACCCCCACCCATTCCTCGAGAGCAACGGTTATGGGGTGTGAAATTTTAGTTAAAAGGAAGAAAATAATTTTTTTTTATTTTATACTTTATTTTTTTTTTTTTTTATTTTTTTTTTTTATTTATTTTTTCCAAAGGAAATTTTCTTTTATTTTTCTATTTTTTTTTTTTTTTTTTTTTTTTTAAAAAAAAAAAATAAAAAAAGTTTTTTTTTTTTTTTTTTTTTTTTTTTTTTTTTTTTTTTTTAATATTTTTATTTAATTTTTTTACATAATTTGTTAATAATTAAGGGCTCATTGGAACGTCATTTCCATAAAGGTGATTTCTTTCCTGAAACTTTGGATAAATCATTTTTTAAAATTTATAAAATAATAAGTTAATGACAAATAATAAATTAATTATTAAAAAATGAATTAATTAATAATTAAAAATGAATTAACAATTTATAATATATAATTCTAAAATTTAATTAAGTAATTAATGAATAATAACTCGCTAAAAAATGAATTAAAAACTTATTAATAATTAATAAATAATAGCTAAAACTGAATTAATAACCATTTAATAAATAATAGTAAAAGTGAATTATTAATTACTTAATTAATAATTGTTAAATTAAATTAACAATTAGTGAATAAATAAAAGTAAAACATGAATTAAAATTAATTAATAAATAATTACTAAAATTGAATTAATAATTAATTAAAAATTAATTAATAATAAATGGAATAAATAATTACGAAAAATAAGTTGATAATTATATAATTAATGAATAAATAATTGCTAAAAATGAATTGAAAATTAGTGATAAATAATTGATAAAATAAATAATTTGCTAAAATTGATTTAATAATTAATTAATAAATAATCCGAAGAATGAAAATAAATAATTCCAAAAAATAAATTAATAATTAAATGAATAAATAATTGGTAAAAATGAATTAATAATTAATAAATAAATAATTGGTAAAATGATTAAATAATTTATAAATAATTGCTGATAATGAATTACTAATTAATTTAAAAATAATTGCTAAAAAAATGAATTAATAATTAGTTAAAACTAATTAGTAAAAATGAATTAATAATTGATAAATAAATAATTAGTACAAATGAATTTATAATTAATAATGAATAAAAAAATTGAAAATAATTAGATAATTAAAAATAAAATAAAAAAAAAAAAAAAATTTAACTTTTTTTTTTTAATAAAATAATTTTTCATCAAACGGGCACTGCCCTATTTTGTGGAGGGGAACTTTTTAGGTAATTTTGGTATATAACTGTATGCCATATATATATATATATATATATATATATATATATATATATATATATATATATATATATATATATATATATATATATATATATATATATATATATATATATATATTTTTTTTTTTTCAAAATCATTTTTAAAAAAAAAATTTAAAAATAAAAAAAATTTTAATGATTTTTTTATAAATTAATAAAAGAAAATAATATTTTTTTTATTTACTTTTAATTATTTCTTCTTAATGAATATATTTTCTGAATATAGAAGAAACTATAAATTTTTTTTTTGAAAAGAATATAATCAAGTATTCATTTCTTTCAAACTTATTTTCGATATTCTTTCATAAAAATTTCAAACATTTATTTTTTATGCGAATATATTTTTTTTAATTAAAAAAAATAAAAATAAATAAAAAAAAAAAAAAAAAGAAAAAAAAAACATTAAAAATAATTTCAGTGTTGCTAATTTTCTTGCAATGTTTCTGCCCCCTTTTTTTTTAGCTTCCCTTTAACGAATATAAAACTTTTAATTTAAAAATATATTGGATCGTTTTACTTTTAACACCAAACAAAAGAGCAATTTTTTTCCACCAATTTGAACTTTAATGTATTTAATATTAGAGGACTTTTATACTGGAATAATTCCCTTATGGGTTTGTATTGCTAAACGAAGGGAAGATCAAATGGGGCTCAGAAGTACCCGAAAGCTTGGTTACCCTCATAACTTTTGACTATTGTAAAATCACTTACCCAGCATTAACTATCGCTACCCCACATTAGCTATCGCTACCTCACACAAGCATAGTTTCCAACTTACCCAGCATTAACTATCGCTACCCCACATTAACTATCGCTACCCCACACAAGCATAGTTTCCAACTTACCCAGCATTAACTATCGCTACCCCCACATTAACTATCGCTACCCCACACAAGCATAGTTTCCAACTTACCCAACATTAACTATCGCTACCCCCACATTAACTATCGCTACCCCACACAAGCATAGTTTCCAACTTACCCAGCTATTAACTATCGCTACCTCACACAAGCATAGTTTCCAACGATTGCCAGAATAAAATTAGTATTGTAAAAGATATAAGATTTGAGGCGCCTTTCCACAGATTTTGAAGAGGACTATGAACTTGAAATGAAGATTAGATGAAGAAAGTTCTCTATCATATTTGATACAATCTCTTGAAATTATTTTCTTGAAGTTTTGTTTTCAAGAGTTTTTCTTGAGAATTTTTTTATATTATATATTATATATATATATATATATATTTTATATATATTTATATATATATATATATATAATTTTTTTTTTTTTTTTTTTTTTTTTTTTTTTTTTTTTTTTTTTTTTTTTTTTTATTCTCATTGTTAAAACAAAAAGTTTAAATTATTTTTAACATTTTTTGAATTGTATTTCTTAAAATACATACACGTACTCACGCGCACACACGCACACACACACATACACACACACACACACACACACACATATATATATATATATATATATATATATATATATATATATATATATATATATATATATATATATATATATATATATATATATATTTATATATTATATATTTTTTTTTTTTTTTTTTTTTTTTTTTTTTTTTTTTTTTTTTTTTTTTTTTATTTTTATTTATAATATATATATATATATATATATATATATTATATATATATATATATATATATATATATATATATATATATATATATATATATATATAGACCAATATTATCACAATTCTGTTTAAATATTTTTTCTGCTTCAATCTTAATTTGATTTTATTCTCATTCAGTTCTTAGTTAATTAATTCCAAGCATTTTCAGGTCCTTAAATATAGACACTTTATTTTCCATTGATTTTCTCCCCATAACAGGAAATTAACTACAAGATTCTGTTGCTAGTAGTAAGGGTTGCACTTTCAGCAGGAGAAAAAGGCCTAACAGTCTTTTCTGCAATTGTGTGTGATGTTGGAATCTCAAACACCCTCTTGACCATTTTTTTGTCGGTTCACGGACCCTCTCACTGACCCGTTTCCCCCTATTCGAGCCGATTTGAACAAGATTGAACCTCAAAAAAGGGTCAGGAAAGAGAGGAAGGTGAACGTAGCAATTTTGCAAGCTCAGGTAACTTCCTGATACCGATTTAGGGGGGGTTCACGGGGCCCTCAAGACCCCCTTTTCCCGACTTGAGTCTAATTTCATTGGATTGAACCCCCCAAAACGGTGTCAGGGAAGAGCGTGAGGTTGATTTGAGCGGAGTGATTTGCAATTGCAAATCAAAATTTCCGTTAGGCTTTTTTTTCCTGCTGAAGGTGCAACCCTTACTACTGTTGCTGCAAAACTTCATCAAACAAATGAAGATTTCAATTTTTGAGGAAATCTAATAAGAAAATGTTTAATTTTGGCAATGTTTCAATTTCATTTCACGTATTTTGTTTATTTTTATTTTTTTATTTTTTTTTATTTTTTTTTTTTGCAATAAATATATTTCTTCAAAAGTATTAGACCTAATTATCTTTTAGGAAGAACATTAAGAGTATATAATATCTTCTTAATTAATTACAAAATTTATTTAAGGTTAAAAATAATTATTTTTAAAATTTTTTATCCTCATTTCATTATTTAATTAAATTCTTCAAAAATCATCCTTTATTTAGTGATCTAAATATTCATTCAATGATTGTTTTTTTTTTTTTTATAGAAGTCATCGTAGTTTACAAAACTTCCATTAGTGTTTTTGCTTGAGCTCAAGAATATTTTCGGTTAAGGAACATCCCTACATCAATTTTCACTTCGATGAACATTATTCTGTTTTTAAGTCTCTTAAAAAAAAAAATAAAAAAATAAAAAATAAAAAATAAAAAAAAAAATTAAATAAAAACTCCTGATTACTTCTTCCTTCAAAGAGAAGCAAAAATTTTCTTATGCAAAGAGATTTAAACTTAATAAACCTCTTCTTCTTCGATCTTCAAATAATGACAGTAGCGTTACTCTTCTTCAAGTATTTAAATTTTCCTTACCTTTTCTCTACTAATATTTCTAATAATGCTTCAACTAATAATACTTCAACTAATAATACTTCAACTAATACTAATACTTCCCTAAACTTCTGTCCAAGCGTATTTTCTCGTTGTACTCTCAATGCCGAAATAGCATAAAAAAATTTTATTAATTTTAACATTTATTAATTTATAATAATTTATAATTTATGATAAGGTTGAGTGGTTGAAATTAATCATTAATTAATTAATTCATTTGTCCTAATGAGAAGTGTTAAGTAGTGGCTCAGATATTCATTAAAATTTCATTTCCCTAATAACCTTAGTTTATGTATGTTCCACACTCGATATTCAATAACAACTACGGCCTGAGATGCTTATTTTCCCAGCTATTCCTAGAAACAAAATCTGAATTGTAAATGCAATGAGATTTAAGGCTTTTAGACAGATTTTGACAAGAATTTTTTATTTTAATTAGAGAAAGACTTTAAGTACAAAGTTATTTGTAATATTTGTAACAAAATTCGAATTGTAAATGTAAAGATATTTGAGGCTTTTAGACAGATTTTAACAAGAATTTTTTAATTTAAATTAAAAAATTGTAAATGAATTGTAAATGTTTAAAGAGATTTGAGGCTTTTAGACAGATTTTGACAAGAATTTTTTAATTTAAATTAAAGAAAGTCTTTAAGTACAAAGTTATCTGTCAAATTTGTAACAAAATTCGAATTGTAAATGTAAAGAGATTTGAGGCTTTTAGACAGATTTTGACAAGAATTTTTTAATTTAAATTAAAGAAAGTCTTTAAGTACAAAGTTATCTGTCAAATTTGTAACAAAATTCGAATTGTAAATGTAAAGATATTTGAGGCTTTTAGACAGATTTTGACAAGAATTTTGAACTTTAAATTAAAGAAAGACTTTAAGTACAAAGTTATTTGTTATATT
>SEYY01024662.1:107500-110000 GCA_009176605.1 Armadillidium nasatum | reverse complement strand
TTCATATTTCAATAGTTTAGCAATGGACTTCAAAATAATTAGATTTTACCGATAGCAAAGAAACCTAAATTTTTTGATCATTAAATATTTTCAATCTTGGTTCAGCCTTCGTGAAATCCGTTAAAAAAATTGGTATTGGTATCGGTAAAATATAGAGGTATTTTTATCGGTACTCGGTATCGGATGCTTTAAAATTAGTAGCATCAGTATTGGTATCGGTTAAAATTTTGGTATCGCTCTATCCCTAATATATATATATATATATATATATATATATATATATATATATATATATAATATATATATATATATATATATATATATATATATATATATATATATATATAATAAATAAATTAAAATAGAAATTCTATTATCTACTGTTCGATTATTAATTGATTATTTGATTTGTTATCGATTAAACGATTATTATACATCAATTATTAATGATAGTAAACCTGAATTCACTCATGAAGAATTCTCTGAAAAAAACATCAAAGAAAGGTACCTAGTTGAAAATTTGCAAGCGCTTTCGGATCTAACGATTCCTTTGCAAATCACAATAAAAAGAGAAAAAGTTTAAAGTTCAGAACTTAAAGTGTTAAAACGGAAATCTTCTAATAGAAAATGATAAAATTTGGCAAACCCTTTCGGATCTAACTATTCCTTTGTAAGTCACAATAAAAAAGAGAAAAAGTTTAAAAATTTTAAAAAGTTAAAAAGTTAAAACGGAAATTTACAAGTAGAAAATAGTAAGATTTGACAAACGTTCTCGGGCCAGACTAATTCCTTTTCAAATCAAGAATAAAGAAAAAAAAATTCTTTTAAAAGGCAAAACGGAAACCTATAATAGATAATATTTATTTAGCAAACGTTTTCGGGTCTAACGATCCCTTTTCAAGCCAAGGAAAAAATAGAGAAAAATTTAAAAAAACGAAAACTAAAAATTTTAAAACTGAAATCTACTACCATAAATGGGATAAAAAAGATAATAAAATACCATAAATTAAATACAAACTAAATAACTTTAAAAATATAAAGAAATATAACTTGGAAAAATATTTATATATAAATAAAAATATTATTTACATAAAAAGATGTATCAAAGCTTAAGGAATAAAAATATTTCCAATCAGCTTGACTTCAAAAGGCAGTCATCAATAAATGATTTCCAAACCAATCAGTCATAACCCTCCCCCACCACCACTCTCACCCCCACCCCTCATCCCTACCCCTTCCCCTTTACCAAAAAATAACAAAAAAAAATCTCTAAAGATTAATTGATTTTGAATCAAAATAATCCACCTCCCCCCCTTTCCCATAGGAATTTTTTTTTTTTTTTTTTTTTTTTTTTTTTAAAGTTTTAAAATATTTTTTTTTTCTTTTTCGTTTATTTTTTAATCGGTGTAGCAAAAACTTTCATAAAATAATTGAAACAAGAAGAAAAAGAGAAATTTTTTAAAATACTTTTGATCTACAGATTAAATACCAAACTTCCTCTCTTCCCCTTACGATTCTAATTAGAGTTATGATATATATATATATATATATATATATATATATATATATATATATATATATATATATATATATATATATATATATATATATATATATATATATATATATATATATATATATATATATATATATATATATATATATATATATATATATATATATATATATATATATATATATATATATATATATATATATATATATATATATATATATATATATATATATATATATATATATATATATATATATATATATATATATATATATATATATATATATATATATATATATATATATATATATATATATATATATATATATATATATATATATATATATATATATATATATATATATATATATATATATATATATATATATATATATATATATATATATATAAAATGAGATCTTTGATGAAACAGATCTAACAACCATGAAATATGACAAAGCTATTAAGCTCCATTCAAATCTCTTGACATCAAAATATCACAACACTATGACATCATGACTCTTTGACTATGACAACATGACATCATTACACTATGACACCATAGCATTATGACACTGTGACATCATGACACTATGGCACCATAACACCATGACACTGTAACATCATCACACTATGACACCATAACATCATGACACTGACATCACACAAGGGCACCATAACATCATAACACTGTGACATCATCACACTATGGCACCATAACATCATGACACTGTGACATCATCACACTATGACACCATAACATCATGACACTGTCACATCATCACACAATGGCACCATAACATCATCACACTATGGCACATAACATCATGACACTGTGCACCATAACATCATCACACTATGGCACCATAACATCATGACACTGACATCACACTATGGCACCATAACATCATGACACTGTGACATCATCACACTATGGCACCAAAACATCATGACACTGTGACATCATCACATTATGACACCATA
>SEYY01024662.1:77500-92500 GCA_009176605.1 Armadillidium nasatum | reverse complement strand
AACGATCTAAATTGAAGAAAACTTCCATTCCGTCTTTTTTTTTTGTTTTTCATATTGTTTGAAGTTCGTTTCAATTTATTTCGTTCTTTTTTTAGTTTTAATTGAATGGAGTTGTCGCCAGTTTAGGTTGAATAGGCGTCCTTTGTTTATCTTCTGTAAAAAACTGTAAAGTTTTCTACAAAATGATTTTGTATATATATATATATATATATATATATATATATATATATATATATATATATATATATATATATATATATATATATATATATATATATATATATATATATATATATATATATATATATATATATATATATATATATATATATATATAGCCTTCGTTTGACCACTGCAGGATGTAGTCCTATTCTATATCCTTCTAATATGCGGTCATACGCTTAATTTGATAATGTTTTAATCTATCCTATTTTTACATGAACCTTTTCTTGAACATTTTCAATTTAATAAAGCTCCATTGATCTATTTATTGTCCTTTCCGATAGATATGTGACCTACCCTTTCCATATCTCTATGGTTAATTTATGTTAATTTTGTTTGATGTTCTATCCAATCGGTCTTTTTTTTTTCTCTTGCAAATGAGTTAATTACTTTATTATTTACTTCTGTTGGGTCTTGAAGGGGAGAGCAACAAGAAAGTTTTTGATCTTTCCCTTCCAGTTTTCAAGGCACAACACAGCTTTAAAATTATTGTAACAATTCTTTTTTTTTTTTTTCAATTTAACAAATAATTGTAACAACAAATTTTAATTAATTTACTTATTTTACTAATTAATTTACTATTTCTAAATTTCTTTGAATTTCAATTTTTTTCTGTTTACTATTTGAAAGTATAAAAAATCCAACAGTTGTTGATTTCATCAACTTCTACTGTACGATGGGATTGTTGATTTTTATTTGTTGAAGGATTCTGCCCTTTACTGAATATTATTTTTGTTTTTATTTAATTTCATATTTATTCTTATATATTGTTCAGTTGGTTCCAACTAACCCCATTTTTTTTTTGCAATTTAGGATTATGCATTATATATATATATATATATATATATATATATATATATATATATATATATATATATATATATATATATATATATATATATATATATATATATATATATATATATATATATATATATATATATATATATATATATATATATATATATATATATATATATATATATATATATATATATATATATATATATATATATATATGGTAAACAGTACTTTCCTGTCTAATCCTCTTTTGATTTCTTTTTTATTACTCTCTCTCTCTCTCTCTCTCTCTCTCTCTCTCTCTCTCTCTCTCTCTCTCTCTCTCTCTCTCTCTCTCTCTCTCTCTCTCTCTTCAAATAAATATAATATTGAAGTATCACTCATAAAGATACTGAAAACTTTCTTTATATAGTTTTCCCGAAACCTCGATTTTTCGAAGCACCTTATGGCAAAATCAGTGGTAAATGTTTTAAATGGTTTTGCGTTATCTAAAAGGCAATAAAAAAAAAAGAGAATTTTTATTTTCATTAAATCTTTTCATTAGCTTTTTCTCTATCTGAATATTGTATTCATTCGTGCTATAATACGATAACTTAACCCTTGGTTGTTTAAATAACGTTGCTGAAATTAAAGCTGTTTGGTCATGTAATTTTTTAAGGTTTTCATTATATTTCTTAATTATAACTTTTGAATTCTGCATTTTTTTCTTTTTTTGATTGATAAACTGAAATCAGATTTTATAATAATAAATAATTATAGTAATTCTACATGTTTGTATGTTTATGCTGAACCGGACTATAGAAGTAAGCTAATTTGTCTGTAAATTTTTAGTTCATCATTTTTCTTAAAATTTTTGACCAATAGATATGAATCTACGGAGTGGTGTTCACAATAGCTCATTGCGTTAAGTCAGTTTTTCTTTAGCTTAAAAGATCGAGGTTCGCTCCTCGCTCTCGCGTGTGTACTGCAAAGTATACAAATCGAGGTTCGAACCCCCAATCCAGTTACCTGAATGGACATAAAAAACTGTCGTTTGTAGTGGATTTTCTGTAGTTAATTAATTAATTACATTTTACGGCAAAGTGGATTATTACGCTAATCTCAATATTCATATATCGCTTAAAAACATAGCCAACACTTACAACATTCCACTTTATTCCAACACGTACTTTATCACATTCTCTCTAGATTGCTCCTACAGAGAAGATCTGCCTATCAAGGATTCGAAACCACGCCCACCAGGTGGTCTAAAATATACTTGATTGGGCTGTAAACGGAGCAGGGCTTCCCTATCCAAACACCCAAATAATCTGTGTAACTTATCAGTTTGGTCCGAAATAACATATAACTCAATTTCCCCTGGCTTAGAACCATACTCCTCGAATAGGGCTCTGCCCGTGGGTGACGGTGATAACTTAATAAAAAAAATCACAATGATACTCATTTGTTGTCTAAATGACAAGCAGAATTCAGGTTTTATAGTAATTCTTCATGTTTATAATTTTATAAAAAATATGAACCAGAATATAAGTAAGCTGGCTGGTCTGTAATTTTTAGCTCTTTATTGGCTTTCTAATAATTTAGGGATGTCTGCATCTATACATTTGTCGTGGATTTTAAATTCTTTCAAAATATTAATTAAACATTTTTGCTAATCCAACAACAGTTACATCATCTCATTCTTTTAGTTTGTAGATTGATACTCAACTCGTGAAGTTTGGATATCAATATATCGATAATCAACTCGTGAAGTTTCGATATCGATATATCAATATCCAAACTTCCCAGGTTGACTTTTCTCGTTTTGCGTGTGTTTAAACATGCATTTTTAGATAGGGTTAAGGAGGAATTTGAGTATTAAAGTGATTTATATCTACTGGTTATTCACAGTCAAAATTCCTATACCCGTTTTGGATAAAATTCTTTATCACAATGAGACTAATTTTTTGTTTTTTATGGTTAATTTATGGTTAATTCAATTTTTTTTATTTATTTATTTATTTATTTATTTATTTTCCTGTTATCTGATTGCATAGTGATAGTTGTCGTTCTTTTTTTTTGTTCCAAGATATTTACTTATAACTTTGCTTAGTTCAATATATTCAATTCAATTTTTAAAGTTTTATGCTTTATAATGTTTCTTCATTAAATTACTATTGTTTTTGTTTCTTCACATAAATTATATCATTACCAATATTATTATTATTATTATTATTATTATTATTATTATTATTATTATTATTATTATTATTATTATTATTATTATTATTTTAATTTTAGGACATATTTCAAAAACGTTGAACAAAACCTTAATGTAGGTGATGACTAATTGTTATATTCACCTAATTTATGCTCGTTTAATTAGTCATGTAAATTACTAAACCTGTTTTACAGATTTGATTTAATATTTTATGTAATTTTTAATTAATTAAAAGAGTTATTAAAATAACTGATGGCTTTTATTTTTTTTTTTTTTGAGTTAAATTTATTTAATATACTGATATATTATGGAATATGTTTTTTGAATTTAATTAAGATGTTATAGATTTTTTGTGTGCCATTAGGATCATTCATTTATTATTATTATTATTATTATTACTTTATTATCATTATTATTATTATTATTATTATTATTATTATTATTATTATTATTATTATTATTATTATTATTATTATTATTATTATTATTATTATTATTATTATTATTATTATTATTATTATTTTTTTATTATTATTATTATTTATTATTATTATTATTATTATTATTATTTTTTAATATTTTAGTATTATTATTATATTATATTATTTTTTTTTTTTTTTGTAAACAAGTTCATTAGTAGATCATTTTATTTATCATTATTTTTATTATTATTATTATTATTATTATTATTATTATTATTATTATTATTATTATTATTATTATTATTATTATTATTATTATTATTATAATTATATATCATTTATTATTAGTATTTTTATTTATTATTATTTTTTTATTTATTATTATTATTATTATTTTATTTCATTTTTGTAAAACTAGTTTATTATGAGTAAGATCATTACTTCAGCAAACTCCACCAGTCTGCCACCTCTTTTATTTCTTACACTTTAAAAAAAAAAACAATTCCATTGTTTTGATGTATATTATTTTTTATTTTGTTTGATGTTTATTATTATTATTATTTTGTTTGATGAGATTTGTACATATCTGCTTCAGGATGCACCTAACAAAAGCCACTGTTTTTCCCTTCTGTATTAGTTGAAATTAGTGTGTATATAGGTATGAATAATTAAAATGTATGTTTATATTTGAGACTTTATATACTATTTCAATAAAGAGAATGATTATTTCTTCTATTTTGAATAGGGTTTTTCAAGGATAGAGTGAATAACAAAGCTTCTTTCTCTCTATTATTATTATTATTATTATTATTATTATTATTATTATTATTATTATTATTATTATTATTATTATTATTATTATTATTATTATTATTATTATTATTATTAACCTTCGTTACCTTCGTATTTGCCTCTACCCTATTATTTACGTGCTTCGATCCCACTTATTATTTACCTAAGTTCCTCTCCTCGAATATGCTGAGATTGAACTTTTTTCCTATTAAAATTTAAAAAAAAAAAAAAAAAAAAAAAAAAAAGCCCGTTCCTTTGCATAATTATATTTCTATTTACTTCGTGCAGCTACGCAATGTTCTAATTTTATTTTTTTAAATTTTAATTTCCTATTTTTTTATTATTATTATTATTATTATTATTATTATTATTATTACCAACTGTGGAGAGGTTTTAGCAGTTGAACGTTTGTATGTTCATTGTCAAGAGACAGTGCAGACCCTTTGCTTCTTAGTACGCTGCTGTTGTCATAAACAGGGGTCCGATATCTACTGGTAACTAGTCAACATTGTTTTAAGTCAGGTTACTTAGGAGCCAAAAATATAGAATTTATAATATATAATTCTTACTATATTATCTATTTTTTTAAAAAATTAAAATAATAACTATCCTATGTGAATTCATAAATTTTTCCTTACTTTTTTATTTTAAAACAATTTTTTTTTTTTTTTTTTTTTTTTTTTTTTTTTTTTTTTTTTTTTTTTTTTTTTTTTTTTTTTTTTTTTTTTTTTTTTTTTTTTTTTTATTTTTTTATTATATATATATATATATATATATATATATATATTATATATATATTATATATATATTATATATATATATATATATATATATATATATATATATATATATATATATATATATATGCTTGAAGCAGATGGGAAGAAGATAGTTATGAACATCATAAGAGAAGAGAAGAAATCTTCGAGATAATCTTCCTAAGATTGCATAGTTTAAAGAATTATTCTTGAAGAAATATATTGAACAAAGTTAATAAAAGAAATTTTGATTTTTCGTTATAATATTTTAGTATTTTTTGAAAGTAAATTTAAAGAAATTTAATAATATTATTTTTAAAAAAAATATATGCTGAAGCAACACATCTTTCGAAAGAACGTTCTTTCGGCAGTTAAAAAAAATAATGAGTTTGGATAACTTTTGGTCAATAAATGGTGATGTTATTTCGACGAAATCAGGGCAATTGGTTATAGAGGCTGGGAACCCTTTATAACAATTTTTTTTTTCTCTTTTACCACGTACGGCTGCAGTAATATGAATAATTCTGCAGCCGACACCACCCTGCATCATGCGGGATATATATATATATATATATATATATATATATATATATATATATATATATATATATATATATATATATATATATATATATATATATATATATATATATATATATATATATATATATATATTCTCTTTGCAACACGTTAATTATTAACATTTAAAACAGTAATATGATTTTTCCTTCCCGATAACATGTTAAAAATGGAGCACCGTTTTTTTTTTAATGTTACTTTTTTTAATCGTACCATTTAATGTAAATTTTGAAAAAAAATTAATTCGTTCTTTATAATTTAGAGTAAAAAAAGTTTAAAAACGCATAAATTGCTTTTAGGAAAAGCGTTCAAAGATAATGCTTGTTTATGGATTTTGCGTGAGAGAGAGAGAGAGAGAGAGAGAGAGAGAGAGAGAGAGAGAGAGAGAGAGAGAGAGAGAGAGAGAGAGAGAGAGAGAGAGAGAGAGAGATACTTTGTGAGTTTGTCAACAATTTTCTTTTTTAAAAAAAGTGAAATGAATTGGACAATCTTTGTGAAGCTCCTTTACGAGCACGTTCTTGGGCTTTTTGGTGACTTCTCTCAAGAAAATACATACGCAACTAGATTCTTTAATTTAAAAAAAAGCTTTTATGATTTTTATGAATAAAAATAAAGAAAAAGGAAAGGCAAACTGGCAAACAAAAAGGAAATTCATTGTTTTTCTTAGATGTATAAAACACAAACACACACACACTCTCTCTCTCTCTCTCTCTCTCTCTCTCTCTCTCTCTCTCTCTCTCTCTCTCTCTCTCTCTCTCTTTTTCACACACACAATAATATATTTTTATTTTACTCACACAACCTTTAACACAATTGTGGGGTGGTGTTTACCTCAAGCCACATCCATTTCCCATCACTCGCTCCTATCATCCTTCAACCGCTTACCTTCCTCTCAGCTCATCCCTCTGTCCCTTAATAACTCCTTCAACCCACCCATCCTACCTCCCCTCGGGGTCTCCCTACTTCTCACACCATCCACTTATGATACAAACACCTTTTTGCCAGTTTCTCCTAATTCATCATACAAACATGCCCAAACCACCTCAGCATGCCCTGTTAAGCTAACCCAAGTATACTCTTTCTCCAACCACACATCTCTCTTATTCTAACATTCCTGACTTTATCCCTTCTACCCATACCACACATCACTCTCAGACCTTTCATTTCGAAGCCTCAACTTTTTTCTCTTCCTCACATTCAACCTCCATACCTCGCTCCTATACATAACCACCGGTATATAGTATCCCTTTAACATTTTCACCTTCAGCTCTCTTGGGAACCTTCCTTTACTCCTAATATCCATCAAAACATGCCAACACCTTCTTTCCTTCTCTTATTCTATGCCGTACTTCATCACCCACACTACCATCTAAAAAATACTCCAAGATATTTAAATGAATGAACCCACTCCAATCTCTCCCTCCCTATTTTAATTTGCGTTTCATCTCCCCCACCTACAACCCTCTCCCCTCCTTCTCCATTTTCCATTCAAAATATTTTACTCTTAAGCACATCTCGTCACAACCTTTTACAAACTCTTCCACCAAAACCTTCAAATCCCTCTGTGACTCCTCCGAAAGTACATCATCATCCACATACACATCCACATACAATAGCATTCACATCCCACACATCCTGTATTTTCCTCATTCTCACTCCTCTACCTACACTTTCCATCGATCTCATCACTTTGTCAATAAAAAATTAAACAACACTAGAGACATTACACAACCCTGTCTCAATTCGTTATTCACTCAGTTTCCATTCTATTTACTCTCACACACGCTCTACTATTCCTGTAAAATGCTCTAATACCCTCCAGTACTCTCTCCTCAATTTCCCACACACTCATATATATATATATATATATATATATATATATATATATATATATATATATATATATATATATATATATATATATATATATATATATATATATATATATATATATATATATATATATATATATATATATATATATATATATATATATATATATATATATATATATAATAGAAACCGGACAAAAAATTCCTACTTCTAATCTTACTTTTAAAATAAGACATATTTGTTTTTGGGGTCGTTAAACTCACTAATTTTGGCGCTCTTCTTTAATGGTCGACCATTTCAAACGAATTATTGCTTTATATTTTCTCATTTTAAACCTATGCACTCAATTTTATTCTTTAAAAACTTATTTCCAAAAAATGTTATTCGAGAATCTATTTCAGAAAAATCATTTTTTTTTAAGTACCTCGATTATACGAGATTTTATACGTAAATGAAAGGGAATTTTAAGTGAAGCTCATTATAAATTTGGTGCTTTGCCTTTTCTTTAACAATGTCATAATGAAGTTATAAGAATTATCGGTGCTTTGTTCTTTTACGATGATGAAAAAATATTTAGATCGGAAAGGTTGATATTTTATTGTTAATTTTATTATTAATTTAAAAATAGTTTTTTTTTTTTTTTTTTTTTTACAATTTTTGCGCTTCACCGCGAGTGATTTTTGCAAAAGAAAATTTAAAATTAATTTATTTCACTCAAATTCTCGATTTAATGTGAAGGTGTGGATCGTTAAAAATGAATTGTGAATATAATTTCAGTTGGTTTGATAAGAATATTTTAAATGAAACTGATGCAGTGAGATTATTTCAGAAATACAAAATAAATTATTTTTTTTATTAGGTTAGGTTAGGTTAGGTTAGGATAGGTAAGGTTACGTTAGGTTAGGTTAGGTTTAGCTACATATATATATATATATATATATATATATATATATATATATATATATATATATATATATATATATATATATATATATATATATATATATATATTATATATATATATATATATATATATTATATATATATATATATATATATATATATATATAATATATATATATATATATATATATATATATATATATATATAATATATATATATATATTATATATATATCATTTATTAAATAAATTAAAAAAAAAGTTCAGAAATATTTTATATGCATTTCTTTCTATCATTAAAAATTATAATTTTCATTTTTAACTTTTAAGTAAAGACAGGCGTAGAAACCTTTCCGATCTAAATATTTTTTCATCATCGTAAAAGAACAAAGGTCCGAATTATCTAAATGAATGTAAATAAATAACATAAAATGTATTTAAATTCTATGGTATAAAGATCTGATCGTGGTTTTGAGTTCCGATGACGTAGATGTAATTTGAAGTAATTTCGGTCTGTGATTGGTTAATTTATTTAAATCTAGCACCTTGCTTCGGGAAACGTAGAATATTGGGTGACGTCATTACCGCTTTTTTGTTTATTTGTATTTGGTAAGTGACAACCAACATCATATTTTATTTCAGGCAAAACTGTTATTTAATTTTTGAAGAAAAATATCTATTGTAATTTCATTGTGACGTCATAAGAATTATCAAACTAAAAAATAACGCAATGGAATATCATTATGACTTCATAAGAATTATTTAAATTATTTTTTATAATTAATTAATTAATTAATTATTATAACTATTAATATTAAACCTTGAAAATTTTTATATATTAGAATTAAAATTTTTTTATTTTTTTATTTTTGAACAAAAACTTTAGTATTTTTGCTATTTCAACTATATATATATATATATATATATATATATATATATATATATATATATATATATATATATATATATATATATATATATATATATATATATATATATATATATATATATATATATATATATATATTACTTTACAATGGGCATAGCCCCTTTGACCTCTGTGGAACTCAAAAACTTTGGGTTTCGACTTATATTTCTTTAAAACTTTTGTCAATTTTTCTTTTTTTTTTCTTCTTTTTTTTTTTAGTACTTTGAATAAAATTAAACGTGAATTTATACGGAAATTAAAAAGAAATTTAAGTGAAGCGCTAAAAATATTCTTAACCTTTCTTTTTTTTGGCTTTAATAATGATAATCCCATAGTGACGTCAAAAAGGATTATATTTTTGAACATTTAATGTATGAATGACACCATTTACGATGACTCCAACAAAAATGAATTGCCATAAAATTTAAGGAGCAATTCTGTTTCGCATGCAGCAATTCTGAGGCAGAGTTTTATATACTTGAATTAAATAGTAGCATTTCCTCAAGCATTGAATCAGAGACACACACGTGCGCTTACACACACACACACACACACACACAACACACACACACTCACACTCACACTCACACACACACATATATATATATATATATATATATATATATATATATATATATATATATATATATATATATATATATATATATATATATATATATATATATATATATATATATATATATATATATATATATATATATATATATATATATATATATATATATATATATATATATATATATATATATATTATATATATATATATATATATTTATATTATATATATATATATATATATATATATATATATATATATATATATATTATATATATATATATATATATATATATATAGTCGTTTA
Organism: Armadillidium nasatum; assembly: GCA_009176605.1. NCBI lineage: Eukaryota > Metazoa > Arthropoda > Malacostraca > Isopoda > Armadillidiidae > Armadillidium > Armadillidium nasatum. The sequence goes on along the minus strand of SEYY01024662.1, from coordinate 82,178 downwards.
TTCTTTTATATTTGTTCTCAGTCTTTACAGTGAGAAAAATGCATGTACAATTATGCTGTTTTAAAAAACATGTTTTCCTGTCACCTTTGCTAATATTTGTGAGCTGGAACTTTATTGAGCTCTTTTTAGACGGGATGCACTCCCTTTTGCTACGAGAATGTGTGCCTACAGTATTTTTGGCACTCGTTTGATAAAATGGCCTGACTCCCTTGGCATAACATCTAAAAAAAAAGAAAAAAATATGCTCAATCTTCATTTCCTCGACTTGTTCGCATTGGTAGTAGTAATTCTATTGCCAACTCTTCTACTGAAAATGCTAATCTTCATCTGTCTTCTTTTTTTTTCTGGAAAACTCTTCTAAATTCCTTTCATCTCATTCCTTCCACCTCCCACCTCCTTTCCCCTTTTCTCCTTCTCCCCTCTTCTCCTACTTCCCCCTCTCTCCCTTCCACCTCCTTCCTCTCTTCTGAGATTTCAAATGAGCAAATGCATGAAGTTCTGTATTTGCTACGAAAGGCAGGAAGGCAATTGACCCACACAGCATTCTTTCCTCATGTGTGAAGAAAGAATGTTTCAAATCCCAAATAATCAAACGCTTCCCAAAACCAAATGACCTCTTATCTGCTTTAAGTAACTCTTTAAATGTTTTTATTTCTTTTATTTTGTTTTGACCCATATATATATATATATATATATATATATATATATATATATATATATATATATATATATATATATATATATATATATATATATATATATATCTTTATCCTATATAGTAATACTATATATGTTTGTGTGTGTGCAGGTTATGGTAAGAGCATTTGCAAAAGGCAATAAAGCATTATAAGATTATTAGAAAAATTTATTGAAAGAAATGCTCATATACTACCACGCAACATAAAACTACCAATAATAATATAGTTTTCTTTAACAAAGTAAAACCACTAATTACATAAGTACTTTTCGATTAATTGGTCGTTGTTGTATTTTAGTTTTTATTATATGAATGGTTGTCAATTACACAAGTGATATTTTACTCCGATTTGCAGATACGGAGCCATTAGGGTAATCGTACTCCGCTCCGAGTCTAGCGTCCAAATATCCGTAAAGAAAACTTTGTTATTTATAGTTTGATAATTTTGATACCAATAAGAAGCTTCTTTCCTATTGGTTCATTTGAACATTAGATTCAATAAGTGATTTTTCTTCAAATCGGTTTATAGTTATTTTTAATTAAAAAAATACTATATAAAATATTATAAATAAAGTTAAAAACAAATTCTACATCATATATATATATATATATATATATATATATATATATATATAATATATATATATATATATATATATATATATATATATATATATATATATATATATATATATATATATATATATATATATATATATTAGTGATGGATCGGATGTCATATTTTCCAATTTGCGGATGCGGATGCCGATGTTGAAGTTTGGAGAAGTGCGGATGCGGATGCGGATGTTGAATTTTCGAAAGTGCGGATGCGGATGCGGATGCGGATGTTGAATTTTCGAAAGTGCGGATGCGGATGTTGAATTTTCGAAAAGTTCGGATGCGGATGTTAATTTTGATGAGGATGCGGATGCGGATGTTAATTTTGATGAGGATGCGGATATATAATTTATATATATATATATATATATATATATATATATATATATATATATATATATATATATATATATATATATATATATATATATATATATATATATATATATATATATATATATATATATATATATATATATATATTTCACTATCACCTTTCCCACTTTCGTGAGGTGGTGCCCGCCACAATTCCCTTACAAACATAACTATTCTTACCTTTCAACGCTTTCACCACCTCCCTCCATCTCTGTCTCCACAAATCTTCTACCCTCGTCTAAACTCAAATTCCTTCCATCAAAATCACTCTCACTCCATCCATCCATCTCCACTTCGGCCTTCCCTCCCCTACCCTTCCCCTATCTACATCGGATCTACGTACCTTGCCAACCATTTTGTTCTCTTTCATTCTTCACAAAGGTCCAAACCATTTTAGCACATCCTCCTCCTCTCTATCAATTACACCCTTCTTCTATTTACACATCTCCCTTATTCTTTCATTTCTAATCCTATCAATCCTTCTCTATTTATATATCGCTCTCAAATCTTTCATCTCAAAGACATTGAAACTTTTTCTCGACCGAGCACTTATCGTCTATGTTTCACACATATACAATACAGAAGGTGAACACATACATTCAAACATTCTTATCTTTATTTCTTTCGAAATTTTTCCTTTCTTCCATACTTTTCTTAGGCCCCCCAATAATTTCATTCCTTCTACCACTCTGTTCTTTATTCCTTTTTTTTCCGTCCCACCCTTACCTTCCACCCAACACTACTAGATATTTGAATTCATTCACCTCCTCAAGTTTCCATTCTCACACTTCTACAAACCAATTCCTCCCTCCATATTTACTCATCCCCACCTCCAATCCTCATAACTTTATTCGTCGCTGGATTGAATTTCAATCTCTTGTTTGCACATTTCCCTTCAAACTCTCTCACAAGTATTCTCATTTTTTCTCCAGATTCTGCCACCAACACATGCCGCATCATCTGCAAAAAGTAAAACATTCACTTCACATTCAACCTCCATATTTCTCAACGTAATACTCTTCCCTTCTCTCTCTCTTTTTCTAAGTAAACCATTCATCAATAGATTAAATAACATGGAGATATTACACACCCCTGTCTCAATCCCACTCCTATGCTAAACCAATCCGATAATTCTCTCTTCACCCTCACTCTTGATCTACAATTCGCATATATATATATATATATATATATATATATATAATATATATATATATATATATATATATATATATATATAATATATATATATATATATATATATATATATATATATATATATATAATATATATATATATATATATATATATATATATATATATATATATATATATATTAGTGATGGTCGGATGTCATATTTTCTAATTTGCGGATGCGGATGCGGATGCGGATGTTGAATTTTGGAGAAGTGCGGATGCGGATGCGGATGTTGAATTTTTGAAAGTGCGGATGCGGATGCGGATGTTGAATTTCCGAAAGTGCGGATGCGGATGCGGATGCGGATGTTGAATTTTCGAAAATTTGGATGCGGATGCGGATGCGGATTGATTTTTTGTGCGGATGCGGATGCGGATGTTGATTTTTGTGCGGATGCGGATGTTGATTTTTTTGCGGATGCCATCACTAATATATATATATATATATATATATATATATATATATATATATATTATATATATATATATATATATATATATATATATATATATATATATATATATATATATATATATATATATATTTTAAACATATGCCATATTTTTTTTTCCTCTCTCTCCCTCTCTTTTAAGTTTGAGTCGTTAAACTCACTAATTTTGGCGCTCTTTTTAACGGTCGACCATTACAAAGGAGTTATTGCTTTCTATTTTCTCATTTTAAAACCTATGCGCTCAATTTTATTCTTTAGAAACTTATACTCGAGAATCTACTTCAGAAAAATCCCTTTTTAGATACCTCTATTAAATTTGTACAATGTAATTAAACGTGATTTTATACCTAAATTAAGAGGGATTTTAAGTGAAGCGCTTTATAAATTCGGTACTTTTCCTTTTCTTTCATAATAACACCATTATGACGTCATAAGGAATGAACTAACTGAAAAAATAACTTGAATGACGTCATTATACGTCATAAGGATTATCTACGTAAAAAAATAAGGTATGAATGACGTCATTATAATGTCAAAGAGATAAATATTAAGTTTGAATTTAAAAACTAGTTTTATTTTCAGATGATCTTATTTATTTTAGTTAAATAACGGTATTTCCCCTAACATTCAAGCAAACCCAAGCGCGCGCACACACACACACACACACACACACACACACACACATATATATATATATATATATATATATATATATATATATATATATATATATATATATATATATATAATATATATATATATATATATATATATATATATATATATATATATATATATATATATATATATATATATATATATATATATATATATATATATATATATATATATATATATATATATATATATATATATATATATATATATATATATATATATATATATATATATAAATAGTTCCGACAATATAAATCTGTTTTTGTTTTTCAAAAAATAAGCTTAATCTAAAGACGGACTTGTGACATTAGAAGGAGAGAAGATCGCTTGTTCTCCCGTCTGAAAAATAAGCTTTTCTTATTTGTGACGCAAAAGCTTTATAAATGAAGATAAAAATGAAGACCGTAAGCCGTTTAAGATATATGGAAGAGATTCTTCATTTGGAACATATATTCAATTGTCTGTGTGACGCACACACACACACACACACACACACACACACACACACACTCACGATCATATAAACATATGCACACACACACGCACACCTAAACACACAGACTCAGTCAGAATATATATATATATATATATATATATATATATATATATATATATATATATATATATATATATATATATATATATATATATATATATATATATA
>SEYY01024662.1:70000-72500 GCA_009176605.1 Armadillidium nasatum | reverse complement strand
AATATATTTTAGATTTATAATTTTTAAATTATGATACGAAATTAAAAGTAATTAAAATGAAATTAATGTTTTAATATTTTAATTTTATTTTTTTTAAATTTTTTTTTTTTTTTTTTTTATTATTTCATTATTTATTTTTTATTTAGTTGCTATTTATAATATATATATATATATATATATATATATATATATATATATATATATATATATATATATATATATATATATATATATATATATATATATATATATATATATATATATATATATATATATATATATATATATATATATATATATATATATATATATATATATATATATATAAAAGCAAAATGATTGATTTTGACAGATAGACATTTTTTCGAATTTCTAAACTAAAATTGCACAAAAAAAAAAAAAAAAAAAAAAAAAAAAAAAATTCTCTGAAAAAAAAAATCCTAACAAAATAAAAGTTGCCATAAAAAGTAAGAAAAAAAAAAAAAACTTGCCATAAAATGCTACATTTTTAATGACACGTGATAAACGTCTTTTTCCATTCTTTTGAAGTTTTCAACAAAAAAAAAATAAAAAAATATAAAAAAAATAAAAATAAAAAATAAAAAAATAAAAAAAGATCGATGTAATTAATGGTTTCACGAAGCGGCCAAAAAAATATCCGAAAACGAATTTGCATAATGATACTCCGATAATCACGGACTTTTGATCGAACTTCGGTAATTAACGACGTTTGATTGGATATCGTTAACAACGATGTTTGATCAGTCTTCGGTAATTACGGACATTTGATAAGAGTTTAAAAAAAGTTTTAAAAAATAAACCTTTTGAATTATTTCAGTTAAAAAAAAAGGTTTAATAAATAAACTTTTTGAATTACAAGAGTTAAAAAATTTTTTTAATAAATAAACCTTTTGAATTATAAAAGTTAAAAAAAGGTTAAATAAATAAACCTTTTAAATTACAAGAGTTAAAAAAAGGTTTAATAAATAAACCTTTTGAATTATGAGTTAAAAAAAGGTTTCAAAAATAAACCTTTTGAATTACAAGAGTTTAAAAAAAGGTTTAATAAATAAACCTTTTGAATAATTAGAGTTAAAAAAAGGTTTAATAAATAAACCTTTTGAATTACAAGAGTTTAAAAAAAGGTTAAATAAATAAACCTTTTGAATTATAAGAGTTAAGGAAAAGGTTTAATAAATAAACCTTTCGAATTACAATAGTTAAAAAGAGGTTTAATAAATAAATCTTTTTTGAATTATGTGTTAAAAAAAGGTTTAATAAATAAATCTTTTTTGAATTATATGTTAAAAAAAGGTTTAATAAATAAACCTTTTGAATTATTAGAGTTAAAAAAAGGTTTAATAAATAAACCTTTTGAATTATAGGAGTTAAAAAAAGGTTTCAAAAATAAACCTTTTGAATTATAAGTTTAAAAAAAGGTTAAATAAATAAACCTTTTGAATTATAAGAGTTAAGGAAAAGGTTTAATAAATAAACCTTTTGAATTACAATAGTTAAAAAATGGTTTAATAAATAAATCTTTTTTGAATTACGTGTTAAAAAAAGGTTTAATAAATAAATCTTTTTTGAATTATGTGTTAAAAAAAGGTTTAATAAATAAATCTTGTTTGAATTATGTGTTAAAAAAGGTTTAATAAATAAACCTTTTGAATTTTTAGAGTTAAAAAAAAGGTTTAAATAAATAAACCTTTTGAATTATAGGAGTTAAAAAAAGTTTAATAAATAAACATTTTGAATAATTAGAGTTTAAAAAAAGGTTTAATAAATAAATGTTTTGAATTTGTGTTATAAAAAGGTTTAATAATAAAACTTTTGAATTAAAAGAGTTAAGGAAAAAGGTTAATTTATTATTTTGTTTAATTACAATTTAATAACATAGTGTTAGTCGATTTGTTTTTAGAAAGACGTTAATTTTCTTAGCGTAAAAATCAAATTCATGAATAATTGGACATTTTCCTGGTAATATATATATATATATATATATATATATATATATATATATATATATATATATATATATATATATATATATATATATATATATATATATATATATATATATATATATATATATATTCTTGTTACAAAAGATATTTTAATAATAATAATAATAATAATAATAATAATAATAATAATAATAATAAAGAAGAAAAGAAAAGAAAAAGAAAAGGAGAAGAAGAAGAAGAAGAAGAAGAAGAAGAAGAAGAAGAAGAAGAAGAAGAAGAAGAAGAAAAAAGAAAAAGAACACAGATAGCATTTAATTACAGCACAGTTATATTGCTGTCTTTGATATTTTTATATCTGTACTATTTATTTATTTATTGGTTTATTTAATTTCTTTATTTATTAATATTTTTATTTTTTTTAAATTTTTTTTTTTTTTTTTTTTTTTTTTTTTTTTTTTTTTTTTTTTTTTTTTTTTTTCCTTTTTTTACAATGAATAATTTGTATCTATTAAAAGTAAACTTGTAATAGTAAA
>SEYY01024662.1:52500-55000 GCA_009176605.1 Armadillidium nasatum | reverse complement strand
AATAATATATATATATATATATATATATATATATATATATATATATATATATATATATATATATATATATATATATATATATATATATATATATATTATATATATATATATATTTGAATTCAGATTCAAATAAAATTCCTATATCATCACGTAATAGTAGGCATAGCAAAGGTAAAATACTAATTTTTAAAGCTTAACATCTCAAGGGGTCATTGACCCTGATCAATGAAAGTGAGAGAGTTTCTCTCTAAGATTCGGAGTAGTGACCCTCACTAGAGGAGTATGCTTCTATATCATTTATGTTATTAGTAAATCAGGTTGGAGGTAGAGAAATTTGAGCAGTTCTCTTAGCTCCGCCCACTTATTCATAATAAGTAAACAAGCGGAGTGTTTGCTGTTGGAGGGAATCAAAATCGGCATCCGCGATAAGCCTGGCCAGTTAGCGGATGTTTGCCGTCAGCCCGTGAAACCTTTGGTTCATCCTCGAATGAACCTACAGACAGGGACTAATGACCCTTTCTGAAGGCTGATTTTTTTTTTTTTTTTTTTTTTTTTTTTTGATTTTGAATAAATCAGGATTGAATAAATTAATAATCAATTCGATAATTAAAATCTGATTAACAAATAATATTACTTCCTTGTTTGGTTTCATTAAGTGATAAATTGGTGTTTATATATTTATTTAATTAGATAATGTGAAAAGATAAATTTCCGTTTTAGTATTCATTTTAAAACTTCTACTTAATTTTTGTATTAAATTTCATATTTTTTCTAAAGACATATTTTTAAATTATTAGTTTTTTAATTGAACTAAAATCTACGGACTTTGATTTTCAATTTTCATATTTTCTTTTTATGAAGTTTTATAAATAATTTTCTGTTAAAGTGATAAAATATTTAGTAATTAATATAAAAATAATAATAATAATAATAATATTATTATTATTTTATTATTATTGTCCAAATAATCTTCCAAACCTTCCTGTTCGTTGCACAACGGAAGAACATCGCGTCTAGAAAATCTTCGCTTGCAAAGATAATACAGTTAAATTCAAAAAATTATCTTTCAAAATGGTTTTAAAATTCCTAAAATGAATAATAATGTTTTTCAGATTTTGAATCGTTTAATTATTCAATATGAAAGTTCAGAATCCTTTTGTCAGAAAAAATGTTGCTCTTAGCGAGAATGGACGAATTTTAAAGATAGTCGTATAACCTTTAAAATATTTTACTAAAGCAATATTATATATTAGCGAATATAACAGAAAGGAATTTAAGCATTTTATATATATATATATATATATATATATATATATATATATATATATATATATATATATATATATATATATATATATATATTATATATATATATATATATATATATATATATATAATATATATATATATATATATATATATATATATATATATATAATATATAATATTTATATATATTTAATATATATTTTTTTTTTTTTTTTTTTTTTATATATATATATAAAATAATATAAAAAATTATATATAAAATAAAAAATAATATATATATATAATAAATATAATATATATATATATATATATATATATATATATATATATATATATATATATATATATATATATATATATATATATATATATATATATATATATATATATATATATATATATATATATATATATATATATATATATATATATATATATATATATATATATATATATATATATAAAATATAAATTTTCTTTCAATTAACTGTTCAATTGTTGGTCTCGCGATAAGTTCTAGAACCCTGGACGCCATAGGGTGGAGTCGAACCCGGAACCAGTTTTTTTTCTAGGGGGGGTAGGTTGAAACCCGATCGATCCCTCTAACGATATCGGTTAAGTTAGATTTGAAATGACAAATTTAAACAGATTCCTACAGATTAAGATACCGCTCTTCCCCTTTGAGCAAAAACTTCGAAATTGTGAACAAATATTTTATTATTATATTCGAAGTTTTGAAAATGGAAAGCTAAAACATTAAAAATGATTTAATTTCTTTGACAATTCTCACTGTCATAAAATTCCATATTAGTTATCGGTTCATTGTTATCGATATATATATATATATATATATATAATATATATATATATATATATATATATATATATATATATATATATATATATGTATATATATATATATATATATATATATATATATATATATATATATATATAATATATATATATATATAAAAGGTAATAATGAAAGTCTGCTAACACTCTCGCAGGTCAAATATTCATTAAACATTAAAGTTTAAAGTTTAATATAAGGGAATCGAACCCTGGCCCTATATATATAATATATATATATATATATATATATATATATATATATATATATATATATATATATATATATATATATATATATATATATATATATATATATTATATATATATATATATATATATATATATATATATATATATATATATATATATATATATA
>SEYY01024662.1:15000-20000 GCA_009176605.1 Armadillidium nasatum | reverse complement strand
TAATTGTACTGAAAAGAAAATTATTTTCCGAACTTAAAAATAATAACAGATTTACTTTAAAATATAAATTTTTTTCAAAATATTTTCAAAAAAAAAAATAAATAAATAAATGAATCGCAATTAAATTATTTTCAAAATTTTCTGGAGGAGCAACAAAACTTTTCATTAACATAGTTTCGGCTTAAGTGGAAAATTCAATGTTAGAAAGAATACAAAATTTTAAAAACACGAGTTTGGATTGGGCTACAAGGTTATCCGATCATGAAGAATAGTTCTTCCCATGGTTCTAGGGTCTGGGATTCCTTTTAACCAGTTTTTTTTACTTCTTCCCATGTACGATTGCAGGAATTTTCCTGCAGTCGACGCCACCCTGCATCATGCGAGATATGGCGTAGTGTATAAAAAAAAAAATTTTTATAAGACACTACTGTATTTCGTTTATTACTTTCGTGTGAGTGTTTGTGTTTTAATATTTATGCGATCATTGACGGGGAAAGCCTCTATTCAAGGATCGGGCATTTGTTTTTGGCAATTTTATATTAATACAGTAGGCCTTTTTTTTCTCCCAAAGAGAAAAGAATAATAATTAGCAATTGTATAATTAATTCAATAAACTTTCGGCTATTATCAGATTATAAATTTGAAAAAGAAAATAAAGGAAAAAATGAAATAGCAATTGGCAATTTTAATTAACTTAACCTGATAAAAAAAAAAAAAAAAAAAAAAAAAAAAAAAAAAAAAAAAAAAAGGCATGCAATATTTACGCAGGAATTAAATGGACTAATTAAGTATAATTAAAAGATCAAAGAATCATTGTAAATGCCAAAAAGTCGTTAATAAGCAACATGCATTATTGCATGCCTTGGGATTCTTAATTTAATCTTCGGAAGATATTTTTTTTATATAAAAAAAATAAAATAAAAAAATAAAAATAAAAATAAAAATAAAAATAAAAAATATTTATTTTTTTTTTTTTTTTTTTTTTTTTATATATATTATATATATTATTATAATTATATATATATATATATATATATATATATATATATATATATATATATATATATATATATATATATATATATATATATATATATATATATATATATATATATATATATATATATATATATATATATATATATATATATATATATATATATATATATATATATATATATATATATATATATATATATATATATATATATATATATATATATATATATATATATATATATATATATATATATATATATATATATATATATATATATATTACAGCTTAGATTCCAGAGATTCTAGTCTCTATTCTGCTTATCATTGGTGCGACCCCGAGTTGGAAGACAGAGTCGATATGCAAGTCGATTACGGTAATCAAGGATTACTTCTTCACAGAATTCGATCTTCTGACGAAGGGCTTTACAGATGTCGAGTCGATTTCAAGGCATCTCCCACGAGAAACTCAAGGGTCCGCCTTGATGTTATTGGTAAGGCACTGTGGATATATATATATATATATATATATATATATATATATATATATATATATATATATATATATATATATATATATATATATATATATATATATATATATATATATATATATATACATACTTTTTTTTTTTTTTTTTTCTTTTTTTTTTTTAATTTTTTTTTTTTTTTTTTTGTTAGTGTAAAATGTTTTTCTTTTTTTTTCTTTCTTTCTTTTTCTTTATACATCAGATTCTTAATTAAGGTATTCTGATACTTCATATTTTATACTTTTACCTTAGAGTTAAATTTATCCAATTATAAATAACATAAAAGAATACTTCAATTTATTTTACCTTGACTTTGATATCCTCACATAAGAGATCGTTCTATTTATATTTTTTACTCTTTAATCTTTTTCATTCTTTTATTTTTAACTTCCTTAGACGTTTCGCTTATCTTCTTGTAATATAAATTCATTGCTGAACTATGCTTTTAACCCATTAATGCCCACCGTGTCTATTTAGACATCAAAAACATAAAATAATTTTAAAAATAACATTTTAATTTTTTCGCGGTTGGTACGCATGGTTATTCTAAGGAAGGATTCTTCTATGAAAGAGACGGAATTTTTTTAAAAATCCTGGAAATTAACATTTGTAGGTCTAAAATGGACTATAAATTTAAATTTAAAAAAAAAATCAAACCTTTTTAATTTCGGTCATAAATTTAATACATTAAATTTCCAACGCTTCATTTGGTTTTGCAGTTATGGTTGTTTCAAAGTTTTGGTACTTCTATTTTTCGATTTGTAGTTGCCTGGATTTTTATTGTTGGTATCTGTGGTTTTGAACCAGTCCTTTGAAATCTCCCTTTCTTGTAACAAATTTAATAAAACAATAGAAATGCTGCAAAGTAAATGAACAACAGAACTACTCCAAATTAAGAGAGATCTCAAATATGAACAACGGAACTACTCCAAAGTAAACGTGTAACCGAAATACTCTTAAAAAAATAAATGAGTAACAAATATTCAAAAGTAAGTGAGAAACAAAAATACTCCAAAAATAAATGAGCGACAGAACTACTCCAAAGTAAGCGAGAACATAAATATTCCAAAAAAATAAATGAACAACAGAACTAATCCAAAGTTAACGTATAACCAAAATATTCCAACAAATAAATGAGCAACAGAACTACTCCAAAGTAAATTAGAATTAGAAATACTCCAAAAAATAAATGAACAACAGAACTACTCCAAAGTTAACGTATATTCAAAATACTCCAAAAAAATAAATAAGCAACAGAATTACTCCAAAGTAAGCGAGAAACAGAAATACTTCTAAAAAAATAAATGAACAAAACTACTCCAAAAAATAAATGAACAACAGAACTACTCCAAAAATAACGAATGATCAAACTACTCAAAAAAATAAATTAGCAACAGAACTACTCCAAAGAAAGCGAGAAACAGAAATACTCCAAAATATAAAATGAACAACAGAAATAATCCAAAGAAATTGAGCAGTACAATTAATCCAAAGCTATATAATGAGTAACAAAGATCTAAAAACTCCAAACCTGACAACGATCTCATTTCTTTCAAGTTTTAAATTTCAAAATTCCAAGAAATATTTAATAATAAATTAAAAATAACTAATTGAAAATAGGTTTCAGAAGAATTGTAAAAGTATTCTATTTTTGTTTTTTTTATATAAAATTTTTTAAATTTCAAAATTCCAAGATAATAAATTTAAAAATAAAACTAATTGAAAATAGGTTTCAGAAGAATTGTAAAAGTATTCTATTTTTGTTCCTATAATATATATATATATATATATATATATATATATATATATATATATATATATATATATATATATATATATATATATATATATATATATATATATATATATATATATATATATATATATATATATATATATATATATATATATATATATATATAACAATGAGACTTTCTGAAAAGGGTAGAAATTTGTTGTGGATTAGAAAACTGTCAATAAAAACCAGCGTAACCCAACCAAAATATGAACTTAAATGCTTCCAAATATTATATTTATAACATTTTTCTATGGAGATTTCTTAACAATATTATTAATCTCAGTCTATTTTCATGGAATTTACACGAAATGACTGAAATCAACATTAAAGAAAATTAAAAACTAAAAAAAAATTCTAGAAATAAGTTTGATAAAAATTATTAATTTTTTTTTTTTTTAAATTTAATATTCATGTAAAATTTATTTTTACTGTCATAGGCTTCTTTTTTATTATTATTTTACAGACAATATTGAAGCAATTAATTTTTTCTCAACACTCAAGGGTCGGTGGAACGGGGGCAAATACATATGTTCTTGCCATGCATTTACATTTTTTTGTCATTTTCCTTTGCACATAGATATTGTCACGAGTTACTTAATAACTAACTGTGAATGTGTACATAAAGTAAATCTCTCTCTCTCTCTCTCTCTCTCTCTCTCTCTCTCTCTCTCTCTCTCTCTCTCTCTCTCTCTCTCTCTCTCTCTCTCTCTCTCTCTCTCTCTCTCTCTCTCTCTCTCTCTCTGTTCATTTGATCTATGCCAAACAACTTGTTCTACAGTCCCTACTCATAAATTTACTTCACGTAAAATAAAAGTTTTTATATATATATATATAATATATATATATATATATATATATATATATATATATATATATATATATATATATATATATATATATATATATATATATATATATATATATATATATATATATATATATATATATATATATATATATATATATATATATATATATATATATATATATATATATATATATATATATATATATATATATATATATATATATATATATATATATATATATATATATATATATTATATATTAATATATATTAATTTTTTGGGAAGTGAAGGTAGGTTTTTATTTATTTTTTCTTATTTTTTTCTATTTTACAACATATTTTTCAAATTTTAATATAATTAATATTATTATTATTATTATATTATTAATAATATAATTAATTATTTTCCTATTTTTACTGTTACTAATTAATTAATTACCAAAGGCTTATCATTACAATATTTTTAATTAAAAATTCAACGTAGCACGAATAAACAATAACTATATATATATATATATATATATATATATATATATATATATATATATATATATATATATATATATATATATATATATATATATATATATATATATATATATATATATATATATTATGTTTAATTATTACTCTATTTTCTCCATTTAATTTTATTTTCAGAACCACCTCGACACATGTTAATAACAAGCAAATGGAAAGACGAAAGGGTTGTGAGCAAAGTGGCTGGACCCTTTCCAGAGGGCGCTGAAGTTCTCTTGTCTTGTCAAGTAATGGGAGGTAATGTAATAGATACGAGATTTCATTCAAGGAAATACTGTATATATATATTTATACTTTGGTTTTCTTTCACGTGTAATAAATAGGCTGA
>SEYY01024662.1:0-2500 GCA_009176605.1 Armadillidium nasatum | reverse complement strand
TATAATATATATATATATATATATATATATATATATATATTATATAGAGAGAGAGAGGAGAGAAGAGAGAGAGAGAGAGAGAGAGAAAGTGGAAGGAAGAATAAGGGCCATTGGGGCAAAGAAAGATAGGTAGAGAGCGAGATAGAACTTGAAATGTGTGTGTGTGTGTGTGTGTGTGTGTGTGTGTGTGTGTGTGTGTGTGTGTGTGTGTGTGTTAGTGCTTGGTTGGTTGGTTGAGACACGTCTTCAAGAATGATTTTCTCCTTCGCATAATAATTTGGGATTCGATTCACCAGTTTTCTATTTTGCTTTTCAAAGAATTTTGCGAAACGGAAGAGGGGAATTAATAAACCAAATTACCCTCTAATATAGCTACATATATATATATATATATATATATATATATATATATATATATATTATATATATATATATATATATATATATATATATAGATATATATATATATATATATATATAAAATCGTAAAAAAACTTTATTAAAGTAATAAAAATAAACACTAAAATATGATAACAGACGAAGGATAAAAAAAGACAACAAAAGTAGAAGGTTAAAACAAATGTCACGTTACGGAAGACTGACACGCTTCCCTCTTCAGACAACACTGAGTTAAAAGAAAAGAAAAAATGTCATTAAAAAAATCCCGTCGGTAAAAAAGATTATCCACCTCAGCCAACTATTAATTCTTGCACTTGATTATCGCTTACGGTATGAAAATATTTTTCAATAACAGTTTTTAGATATTTGACTAAGTATGCATCTATCTCAGAAAAACCAGATGATGTATTAAAATTATGTAAGGTTTAATACAAAGGGATTCAATTAATCTATTTAAGTTTTTTGTTTTTGAAGAAAAAATAAATTTGGTGTCATTCCAGTTTATTTGATGATGATGTTCTGCAATGTGCAAGAAAATTGCATTGCTATCATTGCATCTTTTTACGTCTGCTTTATGCTGATCTAAACGGAAACGCAAAGATTTCAAGGTTTTACCAAAATATGAGAGAGGGAAGGATTTACAAGGGATCGTGAAGACTCCTCCAATTTTCTCATAGAATGTCGTATTGTTTATAAGAAGGGTTTGGGATAATTTATATGGGAAAGTAAAGATCAAATGTAAATTGCACAATGTGAAAACGTAAGGAGATAAGTGATTCTGTGGTTAAGGAATTATAATAGTGTTTTGGAGAAG
Source organism: Armadillidium nasatum (assembly GCA_009176605.1). Lineage (NCBI taxonomy): Eukaryota > Metazoa > Arthropoda > Malacostraca > Isopoda > Armadillidiidae > Armadillidium > Armadillidium nasatum. Next base: position 1,287 of record SEYY01024662.1, on the reverse strand, counting down.
AATATTAAGGGCAACGGTGTTTTTTGTTGTTATGTATATGTGTTTTTGCTCTATGATACTGTTTAATAAGGGGGTGCGGACATTTTTTTGGTCGATTATTATTTTTTGAAATAAAATTTTTACAACATAAAGATCAAACTTGGTACATTAGTATAATTGAGGACGATACAGATTCTTGCATTCTTGTAAAATTTCTGTAGGGGTTATGGTTTAGGAAATAATCCACCAAAACTTCAAATGGAAATAGGCTCAAAATTTTTTTAAAATTTTATATTTTTTTTTTTCAGGAAAGGTAGTTGAATGATGTAGAAACATATTGATCAAAAGCATTTTTTGATTGAATCAATCCTTCATGGTGTTTTTATGTTTTGAAAATTTGTGAAAAAATTTTCACCTATTTCACGTCAACTTCAAATCACAAAAATTCAAAATTTGCTCCACAATTTTTCATCATTTTTTCAGAACTTTGGAGAATGATATAGACACATATTCATCTAAGGTTGGTTTGATTGAGGCCCTCCTTCATGGTCTTTTCATGATTTTTAGGGATTTCTTTTTCAAAAAATTGGAAAAAAATCCATAAAAACCTTGAAAATACCATGAAGGATTATTGAATCAAAAACAACCTTATTGAAAATGTGTCTATATCATTCTCCAAAGTTTTCTGAAAAAATGAAGAAAAATTGTTGGAAATTTTGAATTTTTGTATTTGAAGTTGAGGTGAGATAGGTGAAAATTTTTTCACAAATTTTTAAAAAACATGAAACACCATGAAGGTTGATTCAATCAAAAAAAGCTTTGATCAATATGTTTCTACATCATTCAACTACCTTTCCTGAAAAAATAAATATAAACTTTTAAAAAAAATTTGAGCTATTTCCATTTGAAGTTTTGGTGGATTATTTCCTAAACCATAACCCCTACAGAAATTTTATAAGAATGCAAGAATCTGTATCGTCCCCAATTATACTAATGTACCAAGTTTGATCTTTATGTTGTAAAAATTAAAAATTTTATTTCAAAAAATAATAATCGACCAAAAAATGTCCGCACCCCCCTTAATAATAAAAGGAAATGTGTAACCTAATGTTAAAAATTGATGTATAATTAAATTAATCTCCTCATTCAAAAATATCAAATCAATAATTAGTAATGAGCTCAAAAAGTGTTAATAATATTTTGTTTTATATACAGTATATTGGATGATCAGAGTATCCATGTAAAAGTTGATTGTATGAAGTGGGTTTTCTTAAAACTTTAAATAAGAGATTTCCGTTATGTATTAAT
>SEYY01024660.1:57500-59075 GCA_009176605.1 Armadillidium nasatum | reverse complement strand
ATTATTATTATTATTATTATTATATTATTATTATTATTATTATTATTATTATTATTCTAGATTCTAGAAGACAAAAAACGATTGAAAGAAAGGGGGAGGAATCACTGCACGTGGGGGGAGGGATCATTGCACGTGTTTCATCCACGTTCAAATACATAAACGAACACACATTTTAGAAAAAAAAGATAAATAACGAAAATTAAGTAATGTCATACTCAATTAATAAACTTCTTAAAATCTCCTCGAATTTTCACTGCAATGGGAAATATACTTCGAATGACCATAATAAAATGATACTTATAATTTTATCAACAACAATAAACAAATTTTAAATTACTCTACACTAATATAAAATAAATTTTCATTTTCTCAAACACACTCCCGTACATTTTCAAAGATTTACGTAAACTAAATTTCTGCACGCAAAATCTGCAACTCCAGTACGAAATTTCATGAAAGAAATGGAAGCAACAAAAAAAAAATTATGGCGACATTTGGCAATATTTCGAGACTGCGCGTTGAAACTCTGCGGATGATTCATACCGTAATACAAAGTTTCGTAATTATTATTATTATTATTATTATATATTATTATTTAATTTATTATTATTATTATTATTATTATTTCTATTATATATTATATTATTATATATTATATATTATATTATTATATATATATATATATATATATATATATATATATATATATATATATATATATATATATATAATATATTATATTATATATATATATAATATATATATAATTATTGTATCGCAGAATTTCTCATTTATTTTTAATAATACAAAATGAAAAAGGGAGTAAACATCTCTAGATTTTCTTCTTCGTCCTCCGTGTCCTCTTCAAAGAACAAAAGATCCATATTTCCTTTCATAAAGACAAACTTCTCAATATTAATAGCAATTAAGGAGGACCTCTTTGGCCTCAAAATTTTCCCCAAGTTTTCGCTCTAAAGCAGCAGAACTGGCGAGGGGTGTGTTGCGCTTTATGAACAATTTGACCCAAGCCTGTCTATGTTGAAAGAGAAAGATGTCCTTTGAGAGGAATCTTGGTGTAAGTTTGCTTCCAGCAGTCCAGGTTTTTTTTTTCAAGGATCTCACCTAATTCATCCTGCCTCCCTTCAGAATTATTTTGACTACCCATAAGAAAGTATATTTCATCTGAGACTTCAGAAGACTCCAGGAATGCCGAGGAGCTATGCTGTTCCTCTTCTACTTCAGACTCGATGCTATGTATCAACTCTTTGACGAATCTCTCCTTGACAGCTGCCGAAATGTCGATAATTTAATAGATATATCGATAAATTTTATATATCGCATCCCTACTCATCGGTTCTGCTTTTAGTGAATAATTGAAGCTAAGCGATTTCTAACATCAAATTATCAAAATAGGCGAACAACAAAGGAAAATTTTAGCTAATTCACTAGCTGAAATAAACCGAAAATACTTAGATATATATGCATACATAGTCGTATCGAATTAACTTTTACTTTGATTAAATGATTACTAGTTAGACTAAAAAGTTAGCACTTCAATATGACTTTTTTTTTTTT
>SEYY01024660.1:42500-55000 GCA_009176605.1 Armadillidium nasatum | reverse complement strand
TATATATATATATTATATATACTTATATATATTATATATATTATATATATATATATATATATATATATATATATATATATATATATATATATATATATATATATATATATATATATATATATATATATATATATATATATATATATATATATATATATATATATATATATATATATATATATATATATATATATTATAACTTGTTCTTAATATCTGATTGGGGGCTTTGCGTCGCTTCTAAGCTAACTATTCATGTAGTGACTGCTCTGACTCTAAAGATGCATCGTTTTCTGCAGATAACGTAGGGAGGGACTGTAATCATTAATGGTATATGTAGGTTCATTTCTTCACCTATAAGCATAAATTTTCTCTCCTTCAAATCCACGTTTCGATCGTGTTTGTTCTCGCGCCATTCAAGTTTGAGACAACACATTTCGGAAATGTAAAAATTTTTGATTTCTTATCACTCTCGCTAATCTTTCTTCAGCATGGGATCGTTGAAGAGATATTATTCGACGAGGAAAGCTGACCTTCACCAAGAGAAAGTGCGCCTATATCATGTTCTCTTACTGATAACAACCACTAGCAATTCTTCTCTTCGTCTTCGTTCTCCTCCTCTTAGTTGCCCTATTCCTTTACCTGTGATTACATTTGATCAGTGCATGGTCTACTGAAATCTATGAGCGTTAAGAAGCCAAGCGGCTAGGATGTCATTCCTCCCAGAGACATTAAGGCGTATACTTCTAAGTAACGTCATCCTCGTTTAACTATTCTCTTTATACTTTAATGCACTTTCCCTCAGTTTTGGAAGCTTGCATATGTTCAACCTATTCTGAAGAAAGGTAGCCACTCTGATCCTTCTAACTATCTTCCTGTAGCTCTCATTTGTATTCATTCTAAGATCTTTGAAACCATTCTCAGTTCTCATTTCTTGGATCATGTGGGGTTCTTGAGTTCTTGGGTTCTTTTGTACTTGGGTTCTTGGATTATGGGGGTAGACTGAAATTACTAAGATTATGAAAACCTACTGCCGAAGGAATAGGTTAAATGATTAATCTAAAATGAAGGTTGAGTTAATTAATTAATTGAGTAATCTAGGATTTACCATTTGCAAAGTAATTATTGAAGTTTGAATGTTCCGAAAGTTATTAAAATTTTATAATAAATAGCGTTAGAGGCAATTTAAACGGTAAACTGAACTGGTGAAATAGGAAATTTAAGGAAAGGAAGTTACCTCACAATCCTTTGAATTTTGAACCTAGAAATTGTTATTGAAAAAGAAAAAATTCCCACATTTTAAAAAAACACTTTAAAGTTTAAACCACACGGATCATTTTATAAATACGAAAACGTGTTACCAAAACTTAGCTCATAATATAGGGCAAATTTTGGATGTAACTGTTATGCTATCATCTATTAAAAATACTACCAAAAACAAGTGAACGAGAATATATTAATTTAACATTAGTGATATAAAGAAAAGAAAAGAAACTGATAACTAATGGTAAGAACTAAAAGCAAAAATATTGAAAGTATATGTATATAGTTTTTATAAAGTTATTAATTGACTTTCAATATCATTTTTTAATTAACAATCATATCACAAAGTAAATTTAATAAATCTAAATTGCCTCATAATTTATTTAATTTTTGTATGAGTTTAATATGATATTATTGTATATTGATTAAATTGGAGAAGTAAATTAGCAATGTTTATATATTTTATTCTTTTAGTTGCCATTTTTTGCTGATAACATTCAAAACATATAGAGTAATAACACGGTATTATGATAATAATTAATATCCATAAAAATAAACACTTTAAACGAAGGTTTTTTTTTCTTTTCAGTCTTCATATACTATTGATAACATTACAAAATTCTTCTTTAGAAGAAATAATTACAAAAATTTACCGTATTTTAATAATTGTATCTGCGGTATTCATTTAATGTAGCTTATTTAGCGACATTTTAGATACATGTTGAGCTAAACTGCTTGATCCCTGAGGATTTCACTATACTATGGAATACATTGAGGGTGTTCGAAAAGAAATCAAAACAAAACGTGCGTAGAAAAAATTTTCGGGCCTACGTCGTAGTAACAAAGTACTTAGCTACAATTTCAGTTGTAAACCTAATGATGTATGATTGTCAATCGTTAGTGACATTAAAGCTTGGAAGTTTTTTGCAGTTTTTGATTTTCGAAAAGTAGGCTTACCATCATGGTCGAATGTGGAGAAGAACCAGAAATTGAAGAGGAAGAATTTGATCGGGAAGAGAAGGAAATTTTGTTAAAAACTGTATTAGGAGAACCACGACACTTAGAAAATATTGAACCTTATCAAGTAGAAGCACATTGTTGGAGACTAAAAGATAGGGTTAGTTGAGCCGATCCTTTCATCGTTTAATCTTATTCTTGACCTTATTTATATAAAGTAGAAAGCGTTGGCTTTGACCTAGTTAATTGGTTTCTATATAGTTTTCACTAACATTACCATACATTGTAGATATAGAAACTCTACTACTATGAAGCGTTTGGAAAGAACTTGATTTTGTTTACATTACTTTTCAAAATGTGGTTTAAAAAATTAATTCACATGATAGATGTTGGCTAGAATGCATGAGACTAAAAATTTTTTTGAAATTTAGGAATTTTTATTTAAAACAAGGTTTGGTAGCTTTATTACTATTGTTTTTGTGATTGTATTTAAGAAGATTTTAAACAGTAAGAAGCTATATGGGCCAATTAAGACTGTCCTAGTCAAATTAAAGTATACAATTTGATAACATATGAATGTAACATGCAAAATATATTATCCAGATTACATAGGCTAATATATTTACTACATTCAATATCAAATGAGTGCACCCTAAGGTTTGTCAATACCATAATTCTTAAAGTAAAAGTTAATATATACCTTAACCTTAAATGATAAAATTATTATGGCAATATATTAATTATATGCTAGTCATTTGATTAGAATGTAGGGTAGTTATATTTACTGTATGGAGGGTAATTTTAATAATTAACTACCATTATTCCAATTATTCTTAGTCATAATATATTATGCCCAGGCTATCCAATTACCTATCTAGTTCTTAAATATTGCAAGTGAAAGTATTTCAAGAATTAACAACTTTACATCAGAATGAGTTATTTTTTTTTTACTTAAAAAGATAGAATGGCTTTTTAACTTTCTTACATGCCCCTTTATAGAGAAAGGGGCTTAATAATCTTATAGAGAAATATAATGATTAATTGCTGAATGAATTATTATATATATTATTGAAAAGTTCTATGTATTAAAATAATAAAAATTAGGATAAAGATTTATATTAAAGCTTTTAACTAGTTTTTATTCTATAGGCCTATTAACCTTATAAACCTGAAATATATTTTTTATTAATAAATGCTAAAAGAAAAATTGCCTACTTCGTGTAATAGTATATGTGAAGAATGAATAATGGTATATCAAAGAGACTAGGGAAGGGTCAAAATATATCATCATTATTCTAAGAAAGGAGTTAGTCAGGATTAATGATTAACTGTTAATATGAATATAGATTTCCTATTTTTTTAATCCATTTTAGAGAGATGTAATATAAAATCTTATTGTTTTTGTATGATTATATATGCTGCATTATATCAAATTGATATATTGTTATTAAAGCTATTGGTAATAATAAAAAAACATGAAAAATGGCAATAAAAGGTGAATTATAAATCCTCTAGAGATCTAACTGGAGGTGAAATAAAAAGTTATGCTTGTCCTTAATTAAGATGAAATGTAAAAGAAGAAATTATTATTTTTTATTTCAAAAGACATAGAGTACCTAGGCCTACAGATAAAGGGAAAATTTAGGTATTTAATAGAGTAAGTGCAAATAGTAAATGTAAATGCAATGTAATAATTTTACTTTTTACAATAATACTTTTAAAATACTTTTATTAAAAGTATGATTGTAAAATGTTTTAAAAGTGTTCTCCTTAAAATATGAAAATTAGTAACATTTGATGTACTGTTAGGTACTGTTAGGGTTTATATTTTGTTACATTTATTTTTAGTGAAAGGATATTTCAGTTTGTGTATTTAATTTTGAATTGTTTTATAAATGTATGAATATCACTTTTCTTTTTTCTTAGGTAATTCTTAAAATATCTTTAAAGTTAATTATTATATACTTTTAGTAAATTTAAAAATATTTTGTTACTGTCATATATTTTTATGAATTTATTTATTTTTCCTTATAAATTCCTGATTATATATATATAATTGAATTTCAGATGAAAACTGTGAGTGTGGCTTTAGTTTTATGCTTAAATTTGCCTGTCGACCCACCAGACGTTGTCAAGTTACAGCCATGTGCAAGAATGGAAGCATGGGTTGGTAAGTTTAAAACACAAACATTGTATATATATATATATATATATTATATTATATATAATATATATATATATATATATTATATATATATATATATATATATATATATATATATATATTAAAAATACCATTTTATTTAATAATAATAATAAAATTAATAATTTAATATAACAGTAAATATTATTTTTAAACTATTTTTGAGCTAAAACTATTCATTTGGATGTGGCCACCACACTCAAGCATTGTAAAAGTGACCTTATTTTACTTTTTTTTATCATTCCCACTCCTTCAGATGCTTTTGTCACTGTTGCTACTACTATTACTATTTTAAAATTAGTCCCCAACCCTTCAAATCAAGCAAAAGATTAAAACTAACCAAATAGATCCTTATTTTAACTTTTCAGTAATTGGAGATATGGTTGATAAACATTGATGTAATTTTAATCTTGTCTTTAAACTTTGTTTTTTAATTTACTGTCGTTATTTATATTTGTTTTTTAATTTACTGTAGTTATTTATATTGCAAACAGAATCAAAACAATATACAAAGTTGAAGTAAGTTATGTATTAGTCATTTATTACTGCATATTTGTTAGTTAAAGGCAAATTCATAATAGTAGAACAATTTTATTTTCATCAGATCCTCAGGTTATGCCTCCTAGAAATGCCATTGAGGCTATTGGTAATAATTTACAAAAAGCATATGAAAGATGGCAACCAAAGGCACGTTATAAATGCTCTAGAGATCCAACTGGAGATGAAATAAAAAAATTATGCTTGTCCTTAAGGCGAAATGCAAAAGAAGAAAGAGTTCTCTTTCATTACAATGGACATGGAGTACCTAGGCCTACAGATAATGGGGAAATTTGGGTTTTTAATTCAGTAAGTACAAATAATAAATGTAAATGCAATGTTAAAAGGTTTGAATTTTTTTTCTCCTAATAAATACCAGTATATAGTTAATTAATGTTTAACTAATGTCATTCATCCCCCCCCCCCAAAAAAAAAAAAAAAAAAAAAAAAAAAAAAAAATAATTGGTGTTTTACAGATTTTTAACATATTTATTTGCAGAACTATACACAATACATACCTTTGTACATATATGACCTGCAGCAGTGGATGGGTACACCTTCAATATATGTATATGACTGTTCCCATGCGGGCAAGATTGTTAATTTATTTAAATCTTTTTCAAATCAAGATGATGGAAAGGTATTTTAAAATTGGTTTTGGTAATGTATGCATGTGTTTTTTATATTTTTTGCTTTACTTTTTTTTATTAATACTATATTGATTAATGGGTTAACCAGCAATAGTTTAAGTGCTTTTAAAGATCATTTTGGGTATTTCATTGGAATTAGTAAAGAGGGTAGGAGCTATTTTAAGTGTTTTAGCTTCTATGAGTTTATTATATATATATATATATATATATATATATATATATATATATATATATATATATATATATATATATATATATATATATATATATATATATATTATATATATATATATAAGACATTTCTTATATTAGAAATTATTATAGTTTGCAAGTAAACAGGATTTGGAACGTTGTTAAACAGAAGTACATTGTTAGAATCTAAAACATTTTCCATGGAGTTGGAATTGAAAACTTACAAAGGATACTTAGAGATGAATACGAGGCATATATGCTTTAACACTGAAATTTTTTGCAATTAATAAAAGAGATTTGATTTATTTTGTCAAAAGTATTATCTTCAACAAAAGAAGTCAAAAGTTAAAACAGTTATGTCAGAGAAGTTATTGTTTTTAAAAAATGAAATAAATCTTGAGAAAGTTTTTTTTCAAATAATTAAATAGTTATGTCAGAGGAGTTCTTAAAAATAGAAGAAAGAAAAGAAAAAAAAAGATGAAAAAATCTTTGCACTTTCATTCTGCCTTGATGTTAAGACAATGTTTGTGGTTGCCTTTATGAAATACATTATTAACTACTTTTATTTGCTAGGGAGAGTATAGCTTGGATGTTTTCATTTTCTTTAAAGTATGAATATTATTTATTTGCTTTAGAGAAATTTATGTTGGAAATGATGTGGAATGATAAAATGTACCAAGACTATTTTTTATTGATATTGTTAGTCTGGATTCTTTATTCTGGAACTCTGGACTGGTTGGTTGTTTCTTAAGGAGAAATATAAGGATTTTGAAAATAACTTTATTTAATAAATTAATAAATACAACACAAGTGTTTATATGAGCTATAGTTTTTGTCTCTTCAGCTTTGACTATAGTTAGCTTGGTTTATAGGTAATAAAAATTTTTAGGAAACCATCATCATCAGTAGTAATGGTAATAATAGTTATATTAGGATATGTATGGTAAAAGATTGGAAAAGCAAATTCATTGGGCTTATTTCATTATAAACTGGACAATAATAATTTTATTTTATGATATGTGAATTGAGATAATTTTATTGAAGATGGGAATAAGAAGAGATAGGGAATCAGCAAGAAAATAAATGGTTCATATCGTTCTGTTTCTCATATTATTAATATTATTATTATTATTATTATTTATTTATTTATTTATTTATTATTTCAGTGCATTCAACTAGCAGCATGTGGCGAGAAGCAGTTACTTCCCATGAATCCTGATTTACCTGCAGATTTATTCACCTCATGCCTTACAACGCCCGTTAAAATGGCAATTAAATATTATATGCTCCAAAATAAAGAGAGATTTCTTCCAGGACTTACCCCAGAAATGTTAGACAAGTAAGGAAAATTTTCTATTTTAAAATGAGGGAGAATGCAAAAATCTAGTATTGGAAAATGATTGTAATTGGTTATAAACACATTTTTTCAGAATTCCTGGTCTTCTAAGCGATCGTAGATCAATGCTCGGTGAGTTAAACTGGATTTTTACTGCAATTACGGATACCATCGCTTGGAATACGCTACCAAGAGGTAATAGACACATTTACTTTTTTTTTTTTTTTTTTTTTTTTTTTTTTTTTTTTTTTTTTTACACCATATTAATAATCACTTATATATCATGCCTTTAGATATTCAGTCATTTTTTCCCCCTCTTTGGTGAAAGAAGGTTTTGATTATTATTTTCTTTGTGTATCTGTATATCATACACAATTACTATTTCAGACTTTTGGGCATTATATATATATATATATATATATATATATATATATATATATATATATATATATATATATATATATATATATATATATATTATATATATATATATATATATATATATATATATATATATATTATATATTATATTTACTCATGGATAAATTGTTTTTTTAATGTCAAAATTATTAATTATTATTGAAATATGCTGGACTGAAGTTTATAATATGATTTTGACCTGCTTTTTGGCTTACGCCTTTCTTTGTCTTGAAAATTTTTTCAGATATTTTTCAAAAGCTTTTTCGACAAGATCTTTTAGTAGCGAGTCTTTTTAGGAATTTTCTCTTGGCTCAACGAGTCATGAGATCTTATAACTGCACCCCTGTATCCTCTCCTTCTTTGCCTTCAACTCACCAGGTAAGTACAGTATGGGAAGATTCCTTGATCAAAAAAATTTATATATAATTATATAAATCTTAAACTTCCTCTTTTTACTTGTTAGTTAAAAGGATGTAAAGCATATTTTTGAAAGCCACATATATATATATATATATATATATATATATATATATATATATATATATATATATATATATATATATATATATATATATATATATATATATATATATATATATATATATATATATATATTAATATATAAATATATATATTTTGTATGTTGTAACAAAAAAAATAAATAAATAAATAAATAAATAAAATCATGAATGTAATGGTGATGTATAGAGTCTAGGACGCAGTTTCAATTTGTTGTAGACTTAAACTCTGCCAAATATTTTCACGTCCTTGACCGAGCCCAGCAATAACTAATATGTGCCAAAAATTTAAAATTTATATGTTTTTGTTTTTTGTTTTTTGCTAATAATGTACTTGCATACTTTATAAATTTGACGTGCAAATAACCGACAAGAGCAATAGCACGTGTACGACTAACTTGATTTGTACAGCAATCCTATTTTACTACACAAACTCGTGTATTCTATGATAAGACATCAAATAAGTTAACCTTTCTAAGAAAATCAAGCAAGAATATCTGATAATTGTAAGTCAAAGAATCATTAAAAAAATTTCTGCAATATTTCTCTGAACAATTGAAAGGTAATCAATAACATTGTTTTAGACTAAGTCTTATTGTACACATCACATTTCTGTAATTGGAGTTTCTTCATAAATGTTAATCACTGTAAATGGCAATCAAGTCTAACTCGTACCAATTCAATTTGTTCTCGTCTACCATGTTCTTACATACTATACCAATTTTTGAATCATGATCCAAGGTTAAACAGTCCATGAAAAATATCCACGCAGATTTAATTGTCTTCCCATAGTTGAATTTCTTTAATATATTAAACAGTGTTTGAATACTTTAAAGTAGCAGGTGCACATAACAGAAGAATCCTTTGCTGCAGCATCTACTTCATCCTGCAGTGTTACTAGTATACGTCCAGGAGTCCAAATAAAATATATTTGTCTGACACTCAACTCAGTACTCAACACAAGAAATTTGTTTTATGGCAGTTAATTGATCAGCATTTATCATTTGCCTTTGATAAAGATACATGAATTGTAAGAATCACAACCAGGGTTTGAGTTTTTAAGTTAAATGTATTACAGAACTTCATGTCGGATAAAGGTATGCCATAAATACTGTATTAGAAGTCTTAATCATAGATTTTTTATTCTACTATACAAGATGTCATTGGATGTAAGAAAAATCTCATCGTATTATACTTTTTAACAATCTTTGTAGTACTAACTACCTTGCATTATATTTATACCCAAACATTTTCTTTTATTGTTAATGATATTTCCAATTTCAACTTCCAAAGTCCACTTTTCTACAACAGAGAGTTCTAACAATCAGTCTAATTCTCTGTTTTTGTTAGCCATCAAAGAGTGTGCATTGATCTTTGAAAGGAAGTTAAATGTGAATCCACTCTGGACCACGCGATAATATTATTAAGATGCATCAGAATTCTTTTATCTGATTCCAAATTCTTATTTTCGTAATATTTTGTAAGTTCCATGGGCTTCTCTACTTTATCTTGAAAGTAGAAGAAGGGAGTTGATATTTTATATTTGAGGCTGTTTTCAAAATATAATAGAATTATTTCTTTCCCATTATGGTAACATAAGGGGAATATTGTGAAGATGACACAATTGTTTTTGTTAACCAAAAAATTTAAATCACAGGTCTCCATCATTTTGCTAGTGAATATAAAGTTTATCAAAATATTGAAGCGATAACTTGCAGAATATCTGTGCAGTACTATCAACTGCACATGACTATGAAATAGTTTTAGTAGAGGTCATTTGTTAAAAAGTTTTTATATTTTATAAAAAACTTTTTCTTATGCTATCCTGAGGGACTCCACATTCCATTTCAGTAGTTTCTAATAAGTTTGATCTTGTTGCACCTGTATTTTATTTATTGATGGATTAGGAGGAAACTGATCACAATTCATTTCCAGTAACATACATTCCATTTTAGTATTTCATTATTAATTTTCCTTTTTGGTAAATCATTTTTTTTATATACTGTCTAAATTTGCATTTCAATTGTGATTTAAAAAATATTTATTATTATTATTATTATTATTATTATTATTATTATTATTATTATTATTATTATTATTATTATGGTATATTTATATTGTACCAGTATGCATAAAAAACTTCTGATACAGTAATTTATTATATTTTTAATACAATAGGATTTACATAATAATTTTGACTTGAACTTGAATTTGGATTCTGACTAAAACTCAGCTCGAACTTGGGCCTAAAAACTGGACTCTGTACATTACTAGAATGTTATAAACCTTTTTTTTTTTTTGGGGGGGGGGGGAATGTACTTATATTTAGTAATTATGTAATTTCTAAAGGATCATATAGGTTATCATAGTTTGGGTTTAGATTCATTTATCTAAGGCTATTACTGATTTCATTGTAATGTTGTCTGTAATTTTGTAAGATTTTTTTTGTACATTTGAAATATTATGCATCAAATTGTACTTGTAAAAGGTTTGTTATATATGTAACATATATTTTGTATTCATTATTATCAGCACCATATGTGGGGAGCGTGGGATTTGGCTCTGGAATTATCTTTATCACAGCTACCTCGTATTCTCACCCAAGTAGATCCTGCAAGCGCTTATCGTCCGTCTCCATTTTTTGAGGAACAATTAACCTCATTTCAAGTCTGGTTGAATTTAGGCAGTGTGAAAAGGGCTCCACCAGAGCAGCTTCCTATTGTGTTACAGGTAATGGACGTGAATTACATCTTAGTAGTGAATCGTGATAAATTTTCTATACTATTTTATATATTTTATGCACTTTCACGAGCTGTTTTGAAGCACATCAGCACTTGATTTTGATAATAGTCTCAATATATTCAATTTCATTGCCTACAGTAGGTTTTTTTTTTTAGTTTATTTTGTGAGAACTCGGGTGTTTTTGCACCAGAGGACTAGAGGTAACAAACAAAAATTGTGAAAAATAAAATAAAAATGAAACTACTGGAAATCTTTATAAAATGTTGACTCTTAACTTTGACAGTTGTTCGTAATCGTAAAACAGTTTTGGTCAAGGTAATAGGATTGCACACAAAACATTTTATAACTACCAAGTGAATCATCAGTATACTCTTTTAGATTGCTGAACTGCCACTGCTATTGTAAAATAGTTGTAACTAGATGTTAAACTTTGAATTTTTTTTTCTTCTTTGAAGTTGTATTTTGTTGTTTAAAGCAAACAACCTTGATATTTACCCAGAAAAATTTGTATTAAGCCCAGCTATTAGCCCATAATAATATATGTGGAAAAATGAGCTCTTTTGAAAAGTAACTTTATGTATAATGGTAAGTTTCAGACTTAAGTGATTTAAGAGATAGTCTTACAAAATTTATGAATTTCTCATTTATTTTACTTATGAAATTATGGGCTAATCACTGGGCTTAATACACATTTTTTTTTCTGGGAAAATATCATTTTGATTTAAACCAGTTTAATTTGCTATTAATTTGCAAAATTAATTTTGCTAAATCTTTTAAATTATTTATTCTCCAAAATTTTAGAAAGTTATAAATTACCGTAATTAAAAGTGAATTAAGATTAAAAACCTTTTGTTTTATTAAACACTAAAGGTTGTAATGTTTATTAATCCTTTTTGGTAAACTTTAAAAATTGAGAATCTCCTCTAATTTTTTTTTTTCTTTACTATTTGATTTTCATGAAATTTTCTTAACACCTAACTGTCCTATCTGAATATCTGAATGGCCAATTTTGAGATTCAGAAAAAAGTATTTAGATTTTACCGATGAAAAATTTGTCACGTCAACAATAACTGATGATAAAAATACACTTTTTTTTTCATTTCATATTTGACATGGTTGAAATTTACAATTGGTTCAAATTTTTTTTCTTCTCTTTTTTTACAACATTCATCGTTTATTTATTTTACTTTTTATTTTTTAAATAATTTTTCAAATAGAAAGATTGAATGTTACTTAACTTTTATATTCGCCATTTGCTTTATATTCTCAACCATTTGACCTCTGTAATGTTATGTGACTATATTCTGTTTATATTGCAAACAAAATGATTTGCCTAGAAGTCGAATGGTTGGATATATATAATAATGCTCTGAATAAATACTGTATAGCTTACACAATTGCATTTACTGCAAAAATTCCATGATAATCGATTGAACAGATAAAAAATTAGAAAAATGCTCAGTTTTGGCAATGATATTTGTACATTTGCCAGATCATGTGAAAAAAAATCTACACCGAGAGATTTTATTATTTTTGATTATTATTTAGAGAGGGCACGGAACTAAAACTTTTATTTAACACACATCTTATATATTATACATCTTACATATTATAGGTTTTTATTTGAGATTGAGCCACTCTATCAGCCATTCAGATTGGAACTAGATGTCACAACTAAAGGCATA